>OMNW01009696.1:13502-30368 GCA_900303245.1 Selene dorsalis | reverse complement strand
TAACATTCATATGAACATCTTATAATGACGATGTTAACAGGATGTGGTTAATTTCGTATATTAGATTGGTAGTTTACAAGGTGTATGTGTGGTTTTCCTTCCTCAGATGAATTGTTTGCAGCTTCACTAAAAACTTACAATTCAATACAATACACTAACAATACTGTAAATATCAAAAAGACACTTTGCTAATGGTGTTTCCGCACTTTACGGAGTTTGAATCCAGCACTGCCACTTGTAATCGAGTATTTGAGCTAGGTAGCGTTACAAAATAACAGTCCTCTAAGAGAACTACATTACCCATACAACCTTTCGGCAACGTATTACGTCAAAACGTCCGTCGCTTGGTAATTTCCAACATGGAGGATATCGTAGCCGTAGAAAAGAGCCCGGTATGAGCCAATGAGATTGTTTTCTGTTTTGCAGTTTAAATTGACAGATTTTGTGCTAGGCGTTTGTAAATACAGGTTATAGAGTGTTGGTTTCAGTGTGTTTCTGTTTTAGTCATTTGTTCGCTAGCTCACCAACAACGGCAAAACGCAAACCTGCCAATTCATTCTCTACTCGGTGCATTTGCTATGTCATGCGAGTTAGCTGCTAGCATTAGCACGGTGTTTCTACAGCAAAAGTAAATGGTCTTAAGGGGTTATATGAAACCTGTGTTTCAAATGTTGGTTTCAGTTGTTTGGATTGTGTTTGCATCTATGTCCGAAGCGATGTAAACAGCGTTAATTAGGACCAGAATTAGTTTTCTCTAATCGATACAGTTAGCAAGCTCTCAACAAGCTCGCTCGCTAGCTACCTAAACTAGGTAATGATCGAGTATAGCGTTGTTATTTGTCAGTGTTTTTCTGTAAACCTTGATTCTTATCTGTCCTCTGCTGCTGGGGGATAATAGTGTATAAATACAACGTCTTCACTGATGTTTGTTGGTAACACGTCATTGTGGTTGTTCATGTTGCTTGTTTTTGTGTTGTCACCTTCACAGGACGACATGCCGGCAATTCTGACTTCGAGACCTCAGACAGGTCTGTCTTTCCTGGCACCAGAACCAGAGGATCTTGAGGACCTTTACAGCAGATACAAGGTTTGATACTTGCTTAGATATTTTAGTTAATTTTGTTAACTCCTATATGTGTAGTTTTGAGAATGACAAAACTGACTCCTTCATGGGGAACTGTGGGATGTGGTCTGCTTAAATTCATACCACCTGCAGTGAATTTAACCATAAAACTAATATGAAATTGAAAATTGAAATAGACAAGTACGCTTTGCATGAATAAGCAAAAAATTTCGTCATTCATGAAATTACAATAGTTGGTTTTAAAGCATCTGATGCTGATTTCCCAGTATTTAAGCTATGTTATTAGGTGAAAGAAAATGTCGGTGCAATCTGATTATAACATTAAAACTGTGGGACTAGTAGCATATTTCATGTGATAATAATGAATTCGACACGGACAATGTTTATTGAAGGTACCTACCTTAAATACATTTAAATTCCAAACAGCAACCTTGTAAATCAACTAAGCTATGTTGCCTATCAAGAGTAAATGAAAATAAAAGCTGTATTGTTAGACATTTGTGACAGTATTTGTTTAGAGTTTTTATTTTTAACAACACATTGGTACATTTATTTGTTGTTAGTTAATTATTATTTTAGCTTTCCATCAACTCTCCATGTCTAAACACAAGCCACCATCTTTGGTCTTTGACTTCCATGAAGTAGATTTATGGTACATTTATCTCCAGCAGGATCTCACACTCATTTCTTCCTCTTATTTTGTTTTGTGTTTGCAGAAGCTTCAGCAGGAGCTAGAGTTCCTGGAGGTGCAGGAGGAGTACATAAAAGATGAGCAGAAGAACCTGAAGAAAGAGTTCCTCCACGCCCAGGAGGAGGTGAAGAGGATACAGAGCATCCCACTTGTTATTGGCCAGTTCCTGGAAGCTGTTGACCAGAATACAGCCATTGTTGGCTCCACTACAGGTACCACTGAAGGAAACAAGGACCTGCACTGGCTGAAATTAATTATTTGCTGCCAAATTTTATTTCAAGTAATGATAATATGGAAATCAAGCCATGTTTGACCATATTTTAAATCCCAGTAAGTGTAGCCATACCAGGTAGCTATACCTAAACATCTGAAGGTCACTAGCACCCATTGTTTGCGAGTGCTACCTATACTTGTATACCCACTTAATAGTGACCACTTAATAAAACTTTTTGCTTTACGACATCTAAAGAAATGCATCTACCCCCGAATTCTCACTCGTAAGCACTGAAATAGAACATGTTTCATGTGTATTTTGATTATTTTTGCACATCATAACTTAACATTAATGTCACTATGAAGGGACTATATTCTGTACTAGGGACCTATTATATTCTCAACAGCATTATGTTTCCAGGAGGGAAAGGGAATGTGTTCATATGTATTTAAAGCACAAAAACAATGACTGTGAAGATGAGTAAATAAATAGTTAAAGATGGTGATTAAAATTGAATGAAATAGCAGATGATGCATACAAGCTGTAAAATTGAATAGGTTTTTATGATTTGGCTTTCAGAGAACTGGGAAGGGATGTACTGTGCACTGTCAAATTTTAATTATTCAGTGTGAGGTACATGTTTTAAATCCATGATGAGGTCGTTTCTTGTGTTCTTTCCCCTTTTACTCACCATTGTTCCCCCCCTTCAGGGTCCAACTACTATGTGCGCATCTTGAGCACCATCGACAGAGAGCTGCTGAAACCCAATGCCTCAGTGGCCTTGCACAAGCACAGCAATGCCCTGGTAGATGTGCTTCCTCCTGAGGCTGACAGCAGCATCATGATGCTGACGTCAGGTAAAACACTCTGTGCCTCTCTCTCCTGAAGGATTTCAGGTCGCAGCCTGTTTAAGTGCTGTAAAGCTCAACACGGGAAACCAATCTGACTGTGATCGCATTTGGAAATCAGTTAATTCATTTCCTCATCCGTGGTCCATTCATTTTATCCAGTAAAATGAACAAGAATCCATTTTCTTAACAGAAATGTGTTTTTAATCAATTCCTTGCATGGATAGCATACCTTGTGTAATTTTTCTTCTTCCTGTGGTTCTTTTCCCAGACCAAAAACCAGATGTGATGTATGCTGACATTGGTGGTATGGACATCCAGAAACAGGAAGTCAGAGAAGCAGTTGAGCTGCCGCTTACCCACTTTGAGCTCTACAAACAGGTCAGATATTCAAAAAGCAGCATCACATTTTAGCATGATCTAATGCAAGTGATTTGTGTAACCAGTGACAAGCAGCTGAATTGAAACAAGATGACATGATCTGTCATTTGACCCTTTGTCCACTTACCATCTCAGATTGGCATTGACCCGCCTAGGGGTGTCCTTATGTATGGGCCTCCAGGATGTGGTAAGACCATGCTGGCCAAGGCTGTGGCACACCACACTACAGGTAAGTCCTCCCTACCAGAAACAAATGTGTTTGGCACTGCATATGAATTAGATCCCCGACTGACAACCATTGGAGACTTTCTGTGTATTAAGTATAATTTGGTATAAAACAAGACATTATCACACTTCAAAATAAACCAATAGCCATTTCACCCTTTTTTCTGGCACTGCAAGATGATTTCAAATACTAATATATACACAAATCATAAGTTGAAACAACACAAAAATGTGTCTTTGTCACTCCCTTCATCTCCAGCTGCATTCATCCGTGTGGTGGGCTCTGAATTTGTTCAGAAGTATTTGGGTGAGGGCCCTCGTATGGTGCGTGACGTCTTCAGGCTGGCAAAGGAAAATGCACCTGCCATCATCTTCATTGATGAGATTGATGCTATCGCCACCAAGCGTTTTGATGCACAAACTGGAGGTACAAGTCTGTTTGTCTCACAGATCGTCCTGTTGCAGCCAAGCTCAGCTCATCATACCTTCTACTTGTTCCTTTGTTTTACAGTCAAGATTTACCTGGACTATGCTGTCATAAATGCAAAAGCATTGTGATAAAAAATTCAAATTCACGGTCTTACCTTGTGGTTTTCTTCTGCAGCTGACAGGGAAGTGCAGAGAATCTTACTTGAGCTGCTTAATCAAATGGACGGCTTTGACCAGAATGTCAATGTCAAGGTAAGTCAAGTCTACTATTCCCAGGAAGCTCTGAATTCTTCCCCTGTGACTGCACCATCTTCGTTTGTGCTGACTCGTGGCGCCAGTGATAAAGCACCATGTGAACCACCCCAGCCACCAAACCCCAGTCCCACCTACCATCCATTCACTATTCCATTGTTACTGCGCCCCGTGTTGTTCAGCATAGGAAACAGCCCAAAGGTTTTATTGTCATGTTTGAAAACCCTAAATGGACATTTTGCCCACAAGCTGTTTTCACATGCAGTATTGCTCAGACTTGTACAAAGCTTTGAATGTATGAAGAGGATGGCTGTTTGTGTATTACCAAACAGTAAACTGTATAGTGGCAGGTGCACTCCAGTGTGTGCTGTTCCAATTTGCAGCTTTGTTAACACACATTAAGTTTCTGCTTGCAAAACAATGATGGAAATGGCGACAGGGGGAGGTATATGATTTATTTTTTTTCTAATAATAAGATGTTAATGGCGTATACCTTTTTTGTTTTCTAGCCTTTTTGTAGGCAATGTAAAAAAATAAGTTTTTGAATTAAAAAAACAACTAAAACAGCTGGTGAGTAATCAGTATTTCAAGTCCCAAAGGATTGGCCAAACCACTGCCCCCCTCACTTCACTAAACCAGAAGCAAACACTTTATATAGGACCAAATACACCTGTATTTACACACCATGTCATGATGTGTTAACAATCTCCTTCCACATCTGAACGCCACCCTTAGGTGATCATGGCCACAAACCGAGCAGACACGCTGGACCCTGCTCTGCTGCGTCCTGGTCGTTTGGACAGAAAGATTGAGTTCCCCCTGCCCGATCGCAGGCAGAAACGTCTCATTTTCTCCACCATCACCAGTAAAATGAACCTCTCTGAGGAGGTGGACCTGGAGGACTGTATCCTTTTGGTTCACTAACAGCATGTCTAAGTGGTGTTTGTGGGTGTGTGCGTATGTATAGCAGAGAGACAAATTGACTTTTCCTTTCATCCCGACCAGGCACCTTTTAGGTGATGATCAGAAACTATCATTTCTTTTATTCTCTCTATATGCAGTTTTGCCTATTTATACAAATTCTTCCTCCTTCATTTTATGACCCTGGTTTCCTTCTGTGTATGTTTATATATGTGCAGTGCCCTATGGAACATGTTTTGAAGTCAAATGAAGCCTCACTCTTTGCTGTTGTCCTTTAACAATAATGACCTGTGATGTTTGTCTTTTAGTCATGTACTTGTTTGCATGGGTATCAGATTCAACACAGATTTGAGTGTTAGATGCTTCTCTTGAAGAGCTGTAAACAGCTCTGTGCTGCCACTAGACTTTCTTTACTCCTGACAACAGTGTAGTCGTCCTGTTCATGTTGCCCTCAATCTGACAAACAAAACACAACCAGGGAATCAATGACAAAGTGAAAATTAGACATTCCACAGCTAGGTTTAACAAGGTGTGGAATGTTAGTGCATTCCTTGCACTGCATCATTCCTGTATGTCTACATACAGTCAGCTTTCATACTCTGATGTTTGCTTCTGTTTGGCATTGCTTTGTTGTTCAGTCCTTAACTGATGCACAGATGTGGCCAGACCAGACAAGATTTCCGGGGCTGATATCAACTCCATCTGCCAGGAGGTGACTTAAAGCTTTAATTTATGTGTTTATTCAGTTAAAGCGGCAAGTCGAAACTAATGGGAAAATTTTATACAACTATACATATTCATTTGTTGCTTTTTTTCCAAATGTTCTTCTAATCATTTCTTCCTCTGCTTTGTCAGGCTGGCATGTTGGCAGTGCGTGAGAATAGGTATATCGTCCTGGCCAAAGACTTTGAAAAAGCTTACAAGACCGTCATCAAGAAAGACGAGCAGGAGCACGAGTTCTACAAGTAGACACAAAATACATTGAGAAAAAAAAAAAGGTGCTCAGACACACACAAGTTTGTTATTGATTTACGTCTGCGTGTCTGTATCTACAGTTGGTCTTTTGTGGATTTGCAGTCCCTGACCTGCATTGATTTTTGGACTAAATTTACTGCAGCACAAGGCCTAACATCACATAAGCCCTGTGTCTCCAGCCTTGAGAAGACACACTACCATGTGATGGAGTGTTTGTACTGGCACTCTTCTGGTTCTTTAAAACAACTGGCCCTGACTGTAGCTAGGATAGAACATTTGTATCTATATGTACTCACTTAACAAGACATTACTTATAAAAAAAATCCATTAAAGTTTTCCATAAAAAAGGAAAAACCTGTTCATTGTTTTTCTGCTGTGAAGTGTTTGGTTTTTGATATAAGATGCACAATAATTAAAAAAACTAGCTGTGCTAAATCTTGTCATCTTAATTGATTAATTGATACTTGATGGCTATTTTGATCAGTCATTTAAACATTCATCATTTATTTCTACACAAAACAACCAAGATTTCCCTGGTTCAAGTTTAATGTCTAATGTTAATATTGCTTGTTTTTTTCTCAATCTTCTGTGATGTTTAACAAAGTATTTGTTTTGAATTGTTGGTCAGGCAAAAGAAAACCAAGAACAATTTCAGATAATATTGTAGGCATTTGGAAATCATAATGGATAGTTCTGTACAATTTTCTGAAATTTAATGGACCAAATAATTAAGAAAAAGAATAATCGGCAGATTAGCAGGAAAGGGAAATCAGTAGTGGCTAACCTGGTTGGGATTAATGTTGTTAAGTAAGGAATTCTCTCAGCTATTGTTTCACATTGCCTGATCTTTGTCCACATTTTATTTTCTGTTCAGTAATGGTTCCGTCTTTTTTGAGAGATGTTGCTCAAGCACTTAGTCACTTGGCAATGGAGATGGGAAATGACACCCATAAGCACAGAATGGGTGTGAATATTAAAAAAAAAAAATTTTTTATAAGGAACCTTATCTCCTCTCCACACATGAAAGTTATCAGTGCTGGTATTGCATTGCATCATCAGACACATTCTCATTTAAATCTGTATTTAGCAGAAGCCATACATCAGATAAATATACTGTTTCGTAGTCATACTCCTGCTCGAGTTTGGATCTTGGAGTTGACAAAGTCGACTCAAATAGATGCCCGCTGTAGGTCGAGCATCTTGGTCGGTGCTTAAATACTGTCTTCCATGCTTCTCAGTGGCCCTCTGCTTTTCTTGTTTCAAGTCTACCCATGAGTCGAAGCAGTGCAGCTGGAGGTTGCAGCTCTCCCTTCAGGCCACAAGTGGGGGGAAGATCATTCATTATAGCTTTCAAGCTGGACTGTTCGTAACACAGCTACACACAAGAAGAAAATTATGAATTTATGTGGACAGAATGAGGCCTGGTGACCAGATTTTCCTTCACTTAAGTATTTGGATAACATAAAAAGAGAATTAATTTCTTAACTCTAATGCCTAAACCTAATGTTATATCCCATTTAAAAAAATCACCACAGTCTAAGGCTCTGTGAAATTTTTGGAGCTTCCTGAATATGACTTGATGTAAATTACAGAGGAAAGCAAATTAATGGCACCTACATGTGTTTAACTTGGTCTCTGGTAGGAAGACTGTAAATGACCTGGTCAAAATAGAAGGGACACAGTTGCAGGGTTGCCAGCTCTGGCCAAGCAGACATCCTAAAAAAGATACTGTCCAGTCTGTGGTTTTGTCCAAAGCACTGTCCATGGAAGAGGTGATGCCACAAGGCTGACACCAATGCATCCATGCTGGTCTGAGCTGCCGATGGCCTGAAGGGAAATAACTGGGACAGAGGTGGCTGGACTGGCATTTTTGCCTGTGCCATTAAGAAAGTGTACACGTGTTAATGCTTTCAAAGTGTGTGCTTATTGCTTTTCAAATAAAGCCAGTTTTACAAATATGATCAAATAATTTAAAGGTAAATGTTTATTTCTTACCTTAACTATGAAATGTAATCTCCTGCATGAAATGTGCACTACTTGTTTTGATTTAATTTCTTCCTTGTTTCCCCCCTGTTCTGGAACATGTGTCCTCAGAACTTCTGGTAATGAGAAGTTTAGCTACAAAGCACATCTAATGGAGATGGAATAATGTTATTTTTATGTATGTTTTTGTGAGACAACTTAAAGTGTTAAGTTTCGTTTTTAAGGCCACATCCTGAATAGAAAGTGAACTCTGTATAGTCACAGATCTGCCTACACTTATATCTTATAACTTATTTTAATCGTTAACGTCTTTAGGACTCTTACTTTGTTTTTACAGTGCTGTTTGTGTCTACAACACCTAAACTTTTTTCACTGGAATGGTTTATTGAAAAATAACTACACTGAACTAATGTCACTTATATACATTTCATTGACAGAGTCAATGAATGAGTGACTGCCGGTAATTATACACTATGATTATTCAAGCTGGCACACTTCCATTCCATGGTTACACTGAAAGATGATCATGTGTCTGTCTGATTAGCTCTGGTCGTGGGTTTGATTCCCATGTTGACAGAGATGGTTACCCCGGCAGTAGCCCCCCGTGGCCCTTTCAAAATTTCCCAGAGGGAATTTTCTAGTTATACACTATGATTATTCAAGCTGGCACACTTCCATTCCATGGTTACACTTTGCTGATACTTTTTCCACAGGAGAGCAACGAAACTGGATTTTATTATTATTATTCAGATAGACGCATACTACAATTTGGGATTTCCAGGGAAGGGGAGGGGAAACTGCTGTGCGACAGCGACTCTGCTCATTCGCTCTCCGAGACTACCACACATCACATCGCCCACGGTCTCAACTTCAAAACATATCGGAAATACGGAGGAAGGGGGGAAATGGCCGGGAATATCGACGCCTAACGACCACCCAACCTTCCGGGGAGTAAAACCATCTTTTATGGTAAGGCCGGAACAAGTATATCCAACACAGTGCTAACCTAACAACACCGTGCGTGTGTGTGGCTGTTTGGTTGCTAGCTAGCCAGCTAACTATCGCTCGTTAACGGCAGCGGTCGGTCACAGCTCGGCCCGGGTGGCTCGTGTTTCTGTCACAGCTGGCGACAATTCGTTCATGCCTGACCCCAAGTGAAAACACTTTTCTTTGTCGTGTATATATTGATTTAGTGGCTGAGAGTACACATGGTCACGCCGGTCCTACAACAGTTGTAAGGCAATTAACGCCCCACTTAAAGTAAGATGGCATTAACCACTGGTCAAGAGCAAAGTTCATCAGCGGATTAAACGTCCGTTTGCTTACACGATAGTAGAAACAAGAGAGGAGCCGCGGTTTATGGAAGTGTCAATCACGACAGCATATAACGGTTTACGTTGTTAGTCTGACGGTCCTGTAAAAGTTAGCTTCTTTCTACGCTACTTGTCTAAAGTGCCTAAGCGACTGGGATGTAAACCGTTTCAAAGTTGTCTCGTTTCTAAAATGAGCGATTTTGTCACTCTCCAACAGTCGCGACACAAACGCGGAACTTGTAACAAGATTTGAGTTTAACAACAACTTGAATTAACAAGCACCCTGGTGTATTAATAGCTAACTATCCGTGAAGGGCACGGTTTAGACGAAACTGGGAACATGGTCACTGTCGACACTATGACGGGTGAAAATTGTCATTTCATGCTACTTTTTCCGCTTGTGTCGCTCGACCCAGCTGAAACTGGTTTCACAGACTCTGGTCTTTACCAATAGTCCCATGTTTACCCTCCTGAAGCAGAACAAAAGGCTCTGCTCGGGGCCCCCTCCCCCTCTCAAATGTCTGATTGATTGTCCAAACTTGAGGTATGTGGGATCTCGACTACTGTCATTGTCCTGCAGAAGAAGACCTATAGGCTTATCTGTATACAGTTGTCTTGATGTCACACCCTCTCTTGTGTGGTCAGGATGATGATGATGATGATGATAATGCAATCTCAGTGCATCATCTTTTTAACCTCCGTCAAAGGAAACTCCCACACACGTAGCCTTTCACCCTTAATATGCCACTAGAAGTCCTAATGTAAGTTGTTCTTAGGAAATGTCATCATGAGAAATGGACTTCCTTCATGACTTTGTAGATGTAGATCCAGAAGTACCAAAATTGAAGACGTAAAAGCTGAAATGTTGGCCTGTTGCACTACAGTAGAAGTATGTATATTTAACTTTTCACATACTTGTACCTCTTTTTAAATGCTGGCAGCAAATGAAAGGGACACTGTCAGCAATGGAGGATAAATGTGATGCAGAGATTTATCATAAACCTGTGACTGAGTAATCTGGTTTTAGTTTTAATTAAAATCATCTAACACTTTACTGCATCAGATGATTATCACCATCAACCTGTCATACTCCTGAGAATAAGTCACAAAGACTTGCTGGCATGGTTTTGTTCTTTCATTATTATTATCTTGTTCTTCTTCTTCCTTTTGCATTGTGATACAACCGCTCTTAGTAGTGTCAGCCTATTTTCTACACCAGTAGTGTCAGCTTTCCTCTGTCTTGTCTAACTTGCTGCTCCAGTATAGTTTTGAGCTTCATGGCCGCAGAGGAGTTTTCTTGTCTCCATGGTTGTCCTGGCTAAGTTTGCGACCCACTGGAAGTTACTGTGATTGGATAAGTGACTGTCCCTGGTGGGTTGGGTATAGCTGAAGGTGAACACTGCACTATGGAAACTTCATGAGCAACCAAAGGCAGAAAGACGAGAAAAAGAGTGGGAGGAAGGAGGAGGATGTTTTTTTTTTCCCCTCTCCTCAGCAGTCTGTCCCAGCGGAGTCGGACTTGAGGGAACAGCCATAGAGACGTGTACCAGCTGCATCCACAATGAATGGCCAGGGTTCAGGATGGGTTGCCATGACAAGGACGCTGGCACTCGTTGTTATGCAGACACTTCTTTTCTCAGGACATGTTTGCACATAATTTCATTGCCTGGACTTGCTAGGTTGGTTCTTGATTTAAAAAAACAAAACAAACAACAAAAAAAAAAAAACGGTTCATCCAAAATCCATATAACATCTTAATCAGTTTGTTTTTGCTCCAGCACCTTATTGGGTTTGTGTGTGTGCCCTGCTGTGCTAATGCTTTGTAAAGAAAGGTTATGCTGTTGTGTGAGGGTGATTTATGTTATGCTGACTACATCTGTTCCTAAGCAGTTTCAGATATTTCTGTTAAGTAGGTCACACAGCCACCTATGACGGTTTGTAGTCACAGAAGGCATGTTTAGATGTGGTCTAATGCAAGGAGGTGTGCACTTAATACTGTAGGCTGTAAATGAGGACATAACAAGTCAAAGGAGATGTGATTAAGTTTGCTGGAAAGGCCTCTTTGCTTTTGACAACTGTCCGTGTCTGTGTGGTTGGGGAAATCAACGCAAATATATTTTTCTGTGGCCAATCACAGTTGTTGTGAAGAGTGCAACATAATACTGCATATTTAATGTTTAAAAAATACATTCTCTCTATTAATGACCTCCTGTTTGTTGCCTCTTTTCTCTTATCTCATCATGGAAAAGCCCATTTTTTACCCTTGTGTGTTTGCGTGTTGAAGTGGTGGGAAACAAATAAATTGCAATGCTGCTAATAATTTCAAACTAAATTTAACATTGAATCAACTCCTCTTTGGCTTCGGCTTCCAAAAAATGATTCAATATGCCTGTCATGTTGCCCAGCTAATTCAGCCTGGCATTTGTGTTTGTTGTGTTTGGTTGTTGGCATCAGGGTGTAGTTTATATGCTGAGTTTCACACTCTAGACACTCTCCGAAGCCAAACTTAACTCTTTTCTGGGAATGATTACAAGTGTTCATGGTTCATTGAGATATTAAGTAGTTAGAGATTAGCGGAAAGAAAAGTATTGCTAATGTTATCCAAGGTTTGTTATTGTTTCATGACCAATTCCAACTGTGTGACTAAATGGTAGGAGAGTCTGGTGAAAAGGTTTGGGTGGCCTCCGCCCAGAAAAAGCTGTTATTTGACTCAAACCACGCACGTTCACATAAATTTAAACCTTCATATTACCCTTTAAAAAAAACAACAAAAAAAAACACCACACATTGTTGGTTGTTAAAACAGATTTCCTCACTGGTGTTTGCACTTATCATGAATTAATTTCCTTTATACCAGCCGTCAGAAACAAGTGTGGCCTCATGTACAAAGACCTGTGTAACTTTAATACTGTAACATGACATGAAGCTGGAAACATGTGTGCACACCAAAAAGATTCAGATGTCTAAAATTGTGGGCGTGCAGCAAAATGTGAGCGTGAGACCATCACATTAGTTTATCAATGGAAATAAATGATCTTTGTGATCTCTTCGCAAAGCCTGTTCTGATTCTCACAGGAATAAAACCTCATGTCTCTAGCTCAAACCACTGAAAAGTAATGATGCTCTACAGCCAAATGGATAATTTGGGGCACATGTACTCCGTATGCACCAGAGGAGTTGATTTTTTTTTTCTTTTTTCTGATTTCCAGTCTCCCTGCTACCCTGCTAGCTGTTACAAACACGTTGTTTGTTAGGATAAAGGAATTATGGGTTGATCTGGGCCACATTACCATGTTATGTGTATTTTCCATCACATATTTGAATACTGAATGAAAATGTTTTCTGTTGATGTAAACAAATTCACCCTCTGTAGCCTTTGTTTGTGTGTGCAGCCAGTTGACTGCCCCAGTTGCACCAGGGAAGGTGGCTCTGTCTGTAATTGTGCAAATTGTACATGTGATATTATTCCGGTCAGCCACATTTTATGGGAACTAAACTGTGATGTAATCTTGTTCGGTATGCCGGTGCTAAAAAGATACTGTGGTACTAAAGCAATTGAAATGGTACTATACTGCCTTTGGAAAAAAAACGATTCTTGTTTTATACGACTGACTGAAGCCATCCAGCTGTCAGTGGTGATGGGGAAGAGAAAACAGCGGGGATAGAGAGATGGAGAGAGTTCCCGCTATGTACATTAAGTAGCGGTGACCTGTGCATGTGTTTGGCACGAACCCTGAATGAACCAGCCCCGGTCAGTAGAGAACTCTACCGAGGTTATTACAGCCCATAGGTTTAAAACCATGAGCTAACCTGTCCTTTTTTTTGTTTATAATCTCCTCTCCTTCAGCCTCATGTTCTCACTACGCTGTTCTGTTGTCAACAAACACACATGGAGATGGTGCTGCCACTGAACTACACAGCTGTTAGATGATCGGCCGTTTGCCTGTCACTCGTAGCGTCCAGGGATATGATGGGCTGTTTCAGTGAGCATGTTGCGCATTTACCGCAACATACATGTCAAATTATCAAGCGTTTTATCGAGCAGTTTTCTTATCGCTGTCGTCCAGGCCTAATATTCACAACTTTAAATCAATTTGTGTCAAAGTTAGGATCACATGCAAACACAGTCCCAGTCATTTGTGCGTCTTGAGAGGATCAAAAAGCTGTTAGCAGGGCTTCTATGTTCATTATTTACAGAAATAATAATAATAATAATGATAAAAAAAAGTTTTTGTTGCACAAAATTGCAGTTCATTCATTTGTTATTCTCTGGTAGGTTGTGTGTGAGTGTGTCTGTATGGGGGGAGGGGTTACAGGATATAGATACTAACATCATTTTTTGTGTTCCCCTTTTATTTGGAAATGTATCAAAAAGTATGGAAGTACATAATGGTACAGATACCAAAATGTTGGACAACACTACTGATGATAAATGAATGATCACATCCAGCGAGATGTAACTCAAGGAAGACTGGCACAGTCCACACTGGTCTGCTTACTTGCACCTTGCCATCAAATCCTGGGTGGTCAGCAAGGGAACAGGAAGTAACCCCTCAGCGCATCCCTGTCCAAAGATGGACTCAACTCAGCTACAAAAGGATTGCTCTAGGAAATCTTAAACTGCTGTCACTCATCATCATGGGCTCAAAAAACGTGTGATCTCGAAATACCCATTCTCTCCTAATATTGCCATTTGCTTGGTCAAAACCTGCCATAGTAAATAGGCAGGGATTTCATCGTTTTGTGCTTCCACTTATTAATTGCGTACACATGGATATACCATTGTTTCTAATAAGCCCTTGAGGATTAGTTGTTGTAACATGAGGTTTGATATTGTAACTCGGTCCCTAGTGTTAGTAATTTAGCTCTATGGCCTTGAAGTGTCAACATTTGACTGAGTACTGAGGGAACAGTAACATGCGTACACCTGACATGAAGCTGGTGTATATAATACAATTTCACAGCTGGTACTTTCCACGCTGTTGGCCACCACAGATGTCTGACAAGTCCCTCCCTGCCAGCATGTTCTTACCGGAAACATGTGATCATGTGGAACTGAAAGGTGAACTGAGAGCTGTTTGAGGCCGTCTTTAAACTCAATCCCACCTCTGCTCCTCCTGCACTCTCTTTGCAGCCAGAGAGCTGGGTTTTACTTCAGTTAATCATCTCATTTAACTGATGAATACTTCCTTTTGGCTCGCAACAGAAGCATGTTAATGCAATCAGCCCAGAGTCTTAATTGCAATATACTGAATATGTAGAGTTAAATCTTATAAAATTTAAGTGGAATAGAACTTAATAACCTAGAGCTGACATCAGCATATCTATTCTTAATTTCCAATAGGACATCAAGAAAGTTTTCTGCCATGCCACCTTCATGCTGTTGGTAAAAGTTTCAGGGGACTGTACATTTAATCAACCTTTCTTTTTGACTGTCCATGCTACCTCCTCTGTTCCTTAATTGCTGGATGTGTATGAATGAAACTATACCTTACAGGGTGCAGTCTAGTGCTGTATCTCTGAATGAAAGCTTAAAGTAAATCTCTGTAAAATTGAGTGGGGTTCCATGGCCATCCCTCACCCATTCCATCTCACCAACAGTAGTAGGTGTTGAGCAGATTTAACAGGAAGGTCACACATTTAAGACTCAATAGGCTGGTACATATAGAGCTGATGATACACTCAGGCAGATGTTAAAGGTTCATCCTCTAATGCAGACTTGCTATGTGATTCAGTGGGGTTAAGAGGTTAAGTCGGTACAGTCTAGTCTAGTTTGTGTTTTATCTTTTCAGAGGATAAGTGTTGAACATTTCAGTGTTTCTTGTCAGCATTTACTTAGTGAATTATGACCTTGTGTTTGCTCTGTAGGCACTGGCCGGGACACGTTCCCTCAATAGTTAGTACTTTTTTATCTCCTTTTTCTTGCAGTAGCACTTACGAGAAACACAGATTTGAACTCTGTTGCAGTCAGTTTTCAGTATGAAGATAGCATTGTTCTGTAGCAGGGATCAGCCACCTCTCCACCGTGTACTCTGATTTGATGTGAACCAGCTGTGGCTGGAATTTCTGGCTCGGATAACTACCAACTGTAAAATAACCCTCGACGGGTAATGAATGACCGTTTCTGTTGAAAATATGATTTGTGTAAATGAAGCAGATCTTCTAGTTTGAGTCCAGGGGATCGGCTGCCTTTACAGATGGAGAGGAATAAAAGAGGGGTCAAAAATAAGTGAAGTGTTTGTGTGTTGGAGCCAATAGAGACTCTGTAAGAATGTCTGGTTAGGTAAACCTCTTCTGTGGTTACCCCCACTGTTAGTTAGTCAGGGTCTCATTTATCCCCCTCTGAGGCCCTTGTGGGTTCTGTGCTGTCCCCGTTGGATTTGAACAGCGGTGCTGACCGTAAGCCATATTCCTTGATGACAATCTAAATATATAACTTCATACTCCTACCCCCTTTTATTTCCCTGTTAGCTCTTCAGTTGATCCCCTGTGCTAGGCCTCTTTGCTCCTCCTTCGTCCATTCATGTGCGAGCAATCATGCATGTGGACATACCATATATATGTAATATTAATGCCCCATGGGCAGAAAAGGAAATGTCCCATTTGTCAACCGTTATGTGCCATCACTGTTTAAAGCACACGTTGCACAGTGATGTGAAAAATACAGTGCGGGCGTGCAGGGAACAAGACCAGAAATGGCTAACTTTGGTGTGCTGGAGTATGTTATATCATGCCAAACCTGCCTCTTTTGAAATTCTAAATGCAGAGAGGAAGGATATCTGAGCAGGAGACACAATGCAATCAAAAGCGCATGGTGTAACCAGACTGTTGGCTGCTCTCCCTCTCCAGCTCCCCTTAGTTCCCTTTGTCCTTCTCTCTCTTCGCTTCACTCCTCCTCCTCAGCCTTTTTGCTACAGAGAAAGATTCCTCTAAATCTAGTCATTGGGTCTCTTTTTATATGCATGTTAAGTCAGTGCCTGCGCTTTGTTACAGGAGGTTCGAGCTGCCAAGTTGTCTCACCGTAGAAGTGAGCTCGAGCACAGCGTGGCCCTCGAGCGCTAAAGTGAACCAGACTTATTGTTTCTTCCCTTTGGAAAGCCACATATCTCATTACAGATGAATGTGGTACTGGAAAATGCCAGACTAGGAAGAGGAGTCATAGAAGCTAAAATTCGTCCTCTGAATTTTTTTTACGCACAATGCTTAATCAAAAAACGTCTCAAATTTACACACCACATCAATCTTTTCTGTCGTATTTTGTTCACAAAAACCTGATGTTTAATTATTTACATCGATCCAGATATATCTTGTTGACTCATTTTTATGTTTTTTATATATTTTTTTTAAACAATGGTGTAAATGGTGTTTTTCATTCATTGTTTAGTTCATAAATTGTTATTTTGTTTAAGTTTTTTTTTAAATTTAAATGCAGTCAAACTGGTAATTGTAGGTTAAATCCCAGTTTTTCAACCCTGTTAAGTTTAACACAACCTCTGGTCTACTGAGCCTGTAAGGGTGTCAACCAGTTAGTAAACTGTAGTCCTTGTTCG
>OMNW01009696.1:0-13415 GCA_900303245.1 Selene dorsalis | reverse complement strand
AGGAGGGGAAATCAGCTCCACCACTCAGTCTTTATGGCATGATCTCTATAAACCATATCCATAATCTTCAGGGTTATTAGAGGTGCTAGGTGAAGTGAGAGAGCTCAATCCCCCATCTGCTCACAGTTCTACATACAGATGAAAATCATCTGCAGCAGCAAGCGGAGGCTTTCCTCTCCTTTTTGATCCACATATCCCCTGAGAGAAAAACCTTTATTATCCTTGAATAGAAAATCCTTGCAGTCAGCTGTTTGCAGAAATACATGCTTACGTTCAACAATCACAAGCGTGTCAGATGTTGTAATATATCTTCGTAGTGTAGTTGGTATGTTTCAGTAAAATACAAGGCAACACAAAGATCAGGTTGCTATTCTGCTTTTGCTGTTTCTTGACAGAGTGCTTTGCCGATCTGGCTGTTTTTCCTCTTTGCTGGCTTTTTACCCTTTTCCCTCAGTCCCATCTTCCATAACAAGCAACCATGTAATGTACCTGGTTTTCATGTAGTGTGATATGGTTTGAATGACAGATTAAACATAAGAGAAGGGGAAGCTCAAGAGCTGTGCTTTTGAAAACCAATGAGCCCTTCACTCCGAATGCTCACAATGCATTGTTTTCCCCTGTGTTATTAGTGTGGCATGCTCTCAAGGCCGAAGACGGCAACAACATATTTATAATTCAGTAGTGATAAAGAGCCATTAAAATGACTCCACATTGCAATCAAGGAAGTAGTTTTTACAAGGCACACTTTAGCCAAGAAAAATGAAGAAACGCATGCTTTTAGTCATTATATAGTCTAGTCCCTTTGAATTTAAACTTAGTCCAGGAGCACATTATGTAGCTTTGTACAAATCAAGATTCATTGATGATTGATTGATTAACAAATTAAATCGGAGCTTAAAGATCAACAATGGATTTATGTGTTGGCAAGAGGTCGGCAGCCGCTCCATTCGTCTTCAAACAGTTTTTTCTATCTGACTCTGCACCAGTCTTGTAGCATTCACTGAGATTAGGATTAGTCGTCTGAGGCAGCCTACTTTAACAAGCACTAATTGATTTGCAACGAATGTGCTGGAGACTGCAGCAGACAGCACCAGAGCAGGAGTCGGGGTAATGTAAGGTCAGCAAACAGGATATTGCACCAGCCTACAGGAGCAGAGCCGTTTGAGTTTACTGGTTCTAGTCATAGAAATGTTCATCCACAGAATGGTGCATGACTTCCCCGTCTGCCATCAGCTGTGGGCAGCAGGCCACTCTTTGGGGAGGCATCTGTACCGGAGCCCACGCTGGGCCTGATTAGTCAAGGCTATCCAACTGTGCTGTTGAGTGTCCATGTAAACAAACACAATCCATTTGTTAGGCTCGTATTGCACACAATCTGTCATTGTTTGCATGGGAAAAGGATTCTGCTGTAAGTGCAAAATCGCTGATGTCAACTGTATGAACCAAAGAGTGTCAGTCCATCTAACCGTCGCTCCTCCTCCTCTGTGTTTTTCCTTTCAGAGCCGTACCGGACTGATTTGTCCAGGTCCTGTCCATCCAGCGAGTCTAGTGGCTGTTGGCCCCGTGAGGTGATTGAGGGGTCTCAGAGCTGTGGATTGCATCATTATGGAACAATAGCAGTGGGAATCAAAGCTCTACCTCCTCCTCTTCCTCCACTTCCTCCCTTCCTTTTCTGTTTCTCTCAGCCTGACTCTTGACTGAAACCCTCCCCCTAGCAAAACACAGTCACCCACTCACACACACACACACACACACATGCAACCATTTG
Organism: Selene dorsalis; assembly: GCA_900303245.1. Taxonomy (NCBI): domain Eukaryota; kingdom Metazoa; phylum Chordata; class Actinopteri; order Carangiformes; family Carangidae; genus Selene; species Selene dorsalis. Next base: position 11,647 of record OMNW01009696.1, on the reverse strand, counting down.
ACCACTCCTCCCACGCTGGTCATGGTCCACTCCCCCGTCTCTCCAGTCAGTCAGGCAGTGAGTCAATGGAAGCTGTGTAATCCTCTCAAAGTATAGGGCCTATACGTTTGCATATGGTCCCTTTTGTCATGGCGGTTGTTGTTGTTGCTGCAGAGGCCTCCCTCAGGAGAGAACATGAGGGAGAACAGAAGGCAGCATAAAGCTCACAAAGGGAGGAAGAGAAAAAGCCAGAGAGCGAGTGAGAGACACTGACGCTGCCATCTATTTGACCGGAGGAGAATAAGCTTCACAGAGCAATGGATGCAGTTCAGTGGTGGTGAAACTACATGATGTGGGACTGGCATTACTACCCCACGCCAATCAGGAATTGGACCAACAGTCAATTTTGGAGATATCTGCCACATACAGTTTTGGAATTTTAATATTTTGGAATATTTTTCTATTTCACCTCTCCTTGGTGGTTTCTTTCCATTACAGCCTACCACAAGTGCCTTTTTTGTGTTAGCTTACTCTAGTTTTTTACTCATCTGTCCTCATATCCAAATTCCACATTTCCACAGATTATTGTCAGTAACTTTATATACTGTAACCATCACATGAAATGTGCATTGCAGTATTTTAGAGAAGGTACAACCACACCAGCCTCCATCAAATACACACTTTACAATCATCACCTTGCCGAATTTAATTTCTGCACGGGGACAGCATATTTAGCTTCAGCACTGAAGTACTAACAGTCGGGGTTACTGAGTGTGACTTTTTTCACTGCCTCCTCTGGATCTTTGTTTTTTTTTAAACGAGAGCTGTCACCATGGTCGCTCTCCAGTCCAAATGGCGCTACCTTTTCATGTTTCTGGGCATCCAGCTGGTGGTCATGGCACTGCTGTCCCGAGAGGGATACCAGAAGAGGGTCACCTACTTCATCCGCATCTTCCGCAAGCCTGACGGCCCAGGTTTTCCAAGCCGTAATCACACAGCAGCTGGCATGATTGGAGGAGACGTATATGCCAACCTCTCCCACCTATCCAAAACTCATAGCCATGGAGATGAGATGCCCCTCTGCCCTAAGACGTCCCCTTTTGTAGGTAAGTGATCTTGCCTGCTTCTGTGTTGTTTCGAAAGCACACTGTGCACCCGAAAGTAGCTCACTATTGGCTTAATAAACCTGCATCTCCCAACACAGCATTTATCTATGGACAGTTGTACTGTTTATGAATTAGCTCTGAATCTCACTTTTCGCGGTGGTCATGAGTTCCAGATGCCAGGAGTTCCAGATGCCAGACGAGGATCCCAGGATCCTCATGTGAACATAAAGTGCCCTTCTATCAGTAATCATGAACATGATAAATTAAATATACAGTTATTGCCAGCTTATTCTAGAAGTCAGTGAACTTGTTTCATTCACCACTTGAGTAGGTGTGTTGTATATCTGTGTATGTTGAGGTGTTGACTCTTGCTCTTGTTCAGCAGCATCAGGCGAGCTTAAATGCACCATGATGGTGCAGCTTTCAGACATTTCCTTTTAGCACTAAGAGCTTGAGCCATCAATTGCTTTATAACAGTTAATAGGACGTCATACCAAACAACATGAACTGCGTAAAGCCCACAGTCTTCAACAAGGTTATGCTGAACAAACTCTACTTGGTGTGTTTGTTTTAACATTGTTTGTTGAGCTGCATTGTGAGCAGAAATCCTCTGGGGTTTCACTGAAACTGGTCTAACAAGGGGATAATTGACCTGTGTAGCTGACGCAGATCTTCTGCATGAGCTGAGCAGGACTAGGTGGGTACATCAAACACACTGGCTAAAAAAAAATAGTGCTGATGCTATCCACACATTTGTAATAAAACATTGATGCAAACAGTGGAGACTTTCTGTTAGCAACAGTGTTATAAATAAAATGTGATCAACATCAGTCCTAATTTCAAGATTATTAGCTGTGACCTCCCCTTTCGATTAGGTCACACCAATCATCTGTCAGACAAATCATATACTTTGTAGATGTATCAGCTGAAACAGCAAATGGCTTTTTTTTTTTTTTTTTTTTAAATAATTTCTTGGGCATCATTTTCCAGAACAATGCACAATCGGGATCAGAGCTGACAACACGTAATTGATATTTACGACCACTCTTTGTTGCTTGAGCCATTGTTTCCTGTGGATCAAAGCTTGAATACTTTATTCGAATAACACATTGTTTATCATAAAACTGAAGAAGGGCTAAGTTGCAGAATGCTGCCCCTACTGTAGTGTGTTTTATGAGCATAGAAAAACAAAGTAATTTTTGTAAACAGCTGAAAAAAGCTTAACTTAAAAGTCCTCTTACTTAGTTTTTTTCCTCCAGAGCTTTTAATCCTCCTCTCAACCACATTTCATCTCTGTTTGGTAGCACAGGACCTTGTGTATGTCCTCTGTTACTTGTCGCACATGTTTTTCAAATTACTGCTTACTTTCAAATTCTGCTCTCAAGGCTCTGCCCTTTTCCCCTTTCCTACTTTAAAGCCAGTCATTTTAAATGACACGCAGATACCTGAGCCGGAAGGCTTTAGCAACATTTTGAGGAAAAAAATGAATGCAAAAGATCATGAGGTAGTACTGAACGTTCTGTCAGGAGACGTGAGCACAACGACAGGAATCTGTTCTTTCTCTCAGTCAAACGTTTGGGAAATGGAGTTGAGTGTGAGTTTTTGTCATCATTAAACATCCTGAGGTTTACCGCTATGTATTTCTCCACTGGGACCAACTTGGTTATTTCCAGTGACATTAGCAGGAGGCTCTAACAGAAAGAATTTACTTTTTTGTGTGCTCAGGCATGCCATGCTTTATACAAAGAACAAGTGCCAGAACTGATATGCACTGGTATATTTGTATACCTTTATCAACACAGCAGCTCTGTGTCAGAATCAAGATTTGTCTTTCTTGCTTTGCATGAATTCAGTTCAGGATCTTGGATTCAAAACAGATCATTTTCATCATGATGTCATATTCAAATGACAATGACACACAATGACAACTTGTACTCTAGCCACAGTATTTGCCTCCACTCCATTAAGCATGTCCTGTTTGTGCTCGCAGGTGGGCCCATCCATGTCAGTTTTCCATCAGGGCTCACCCTCGCAGAGGTTCAGAGGAAAAATGCACTCGTGGTCCGTGGAGGACGCTACAGGCCACCTGACTGTGAGGCGAGGCACCGAACAGCTATCGTCATCCCCCACAGACACAGAGAACACCACCTCAAATTCCTGCTCTACTACCTACACCCTTTTCTGCAGCGCCAGCAGCTCAACTATGGAATTTATGTCATTCATCAGGTGAAACTCACTCAACCAAGTAATATAGCAAACGATTTGGAAAAAAAACAATTTTTAACAAGTTTTAGTGATTTTTTTAGTTTCATATGGTTTTTTGTTACTCAGGTTTGACATTTGGCAAAAACATAAGGTTGTTTATTTTAGATATTTACAGCTGTCATAAATCATTAGGATAGTATCCTCAGCAGCCAGATGAAGAGTGCCCTCTTGTGGCACACACTGCATGTGCATGTTGAAGTACGATGGAGCTCTGGGAGCTTAGAGGGTTTTAACTTTTTAGCTGTTTAACAGTTGATTCATATCAACTCTGCAGTGGCAGTGTCATTGCACACTCACATGATGGAACTTGCTTCTTCTTTGTCTTAGCAAGACATGAATATAAGATGATGGCACACGTCAGGGGGGATGAGTAGTATCTTTATTTATTTATTGGATGTTGCTTTATTGTTGTTTCTGTGAAAAATTGAAGACAGTGTTAGATTGGTGCAGCCCCAGTTCATTACAACCTAACCTATTCATGGTTTGTGCAAAGGAGAGTCTTTTAGTCACTGTGTCTGCAGAACATGCAACATATATGAAGGAAAACATTCCTGATAATAAAAGAATAATGAAATAATTAACATTAACTTGGGTTAGGGTTAGTAAATGTTGCACTTTTTTTAGTTCATCTGGAAATCAACAAGAACTACTTATTATGTTTTACCTACATTCCCCTTTACTGTTTTTGTTTTTCAAGCAACTTCCAAGTAATGTGTTACTGATGTTTTGTTTCTCATCCCTGACTTGTCTCCTGACCTCCCCTAAAAGTCAAAAGTTCTCATTTAGTCACAGGCTTAATTAAAGTGCAGGTTTGATCATCCACTGTATCACTCACTCACAGCTTTCTTAATGAAGTGTCTATGTTTGCTCCACAGGCTGGAAACTACACTTTTAACAGAGCCAAGCTGATGAATGTGGGTTTTCGGGAGGCCATGAGGGAGGAGGACTGGGACTGTCTCTTCTTCCACGATGTGGACCTCATTCCAGAGGACGATCGCAACACATATATGTGTGACTCCAACCCAAAGCATGCAGCCATCGCCATGGACAAGTTTGGCTACAAGTATGTCCTTTCTTGGCTGTGAATTGGCCATCCACAGGAGGATTTGCTTTCCAGAGATAGACCCACAGCACAATCTGTCTTCAACCTTTAAATAATACCTTTGTGTTTTGTTTTATTCTTTACAGGCTTCCATACAAGATGTACTTTGGAGGAGTGTCAGCTCTGACACCACTGCACTACCTCAAAATGAATGGCTTTCCAAACAATTACTGGGGTTGGGGGGGAGAGGACGATGATATTGGAGTCAGGTGAGGATGAGAAGTCTCAGTCCCAACTCATAAAAAGACATTTTTTCCCAGTTTGACTGAGTGAAAGACATTTATTCCTTGTGCTCTCAGGGTGTCCCTGGCAGGGATGTATATCACTCGGCCGTCACTGAGGGTTGGCCGTTACAAGATGATTAAACACAAGCTGGACAAAGGAAATGATGTGAACCCAAAGAGGTACAACAAACACGTTGGTTGGAATTCTGCAATCCTTGGTTTCAAGTGGAAATAGCAGAAATGTTTTTTTGTTTTCACTGTACAGGTAAAGAGGATCACAGCCTTCAGTATTCACCCTTCTGTCTTTGTTCCCGATTAAAGGTTCAACATGCTGGCCAAGACGCGTCAGACGTGGAAGCTGGACGGGATGAACACGGCCGAATACGAGATCATCTCAAGGGAATACCTGCCCCTGTACACCAACATCACAGTCAACATCGGCACCGAGGCCGGACTCCATCCTCCAACGCCACCTCCTCCTCCTCAGCCTGTCAAAGCTGCAGCTGGAGGCAAACCTCCAGCTGAAGCACCAGCTGAGGTCCCAATAAAAGGCGCAGCAAAAAAGAGAAGGGGCCTTTAAGAGAAACTGTCTCCCATAAACAACCACTAATAATGTCTCTCTTTGCCATTACTACAATAGGATAATCATGCTGTAGGACGGTGTGTTTTTCTCTTGGTGGCCGGAAGCTTTTCACTCATTTAAGCTTTGCTGTCTGTCTGTGGAGGACCTAGTTGTGGAGGAACAACATCAAGCTGCCCACAGACAGACAGGCAGTTTTGGGTGAATAATACACCTGGTTTAGGAAAACAAACGTGCAAACAGACAAACAGACAAACAGACATGACTTTATCAACCCTGAGGTGACAGCTCTCCACCTTGGTTCCTGTGATCCTGTTTTTATCAATGGTTATTCTTCCAGGGAGCCACAGCAAAGAGAGAAGGCTAAAAGTTGGACTCTATGAGTTTATATATCTACAGCACTGTGGTCGCTGGTTAAACCTTGTGATGCCTTAGAATCTTTTTTTTTTTTTTTTTTGTGTCTTTTCACTTGTAACTTACATGATGTAGGAAAACTGGACTTACTGGAGCAGTACCTGCAAATTCCAGCAGTCACACTGTGCCACCACTGAGTTGGACATTTTTTTTTTGTCTCAAAGCCAATGAATACATGAGTGAAAGTGTGTTTTGCAAGTGCATGAAGCTGCTACATTGAGAATTAAGTGATGGAACTTGTGTTGCAGTTGCTCCTATTATCGCTTTTGACATAATAGCGCACATATCTGTCTGCAAATGTCTGCGCCCTTGTTTACAAAGGGTCCCTGAACAGAGAGGCTGCTCTACTTCAGTTTGGCTTGTACATCAAAATATAGGCTAAAGATCTCCCATGATTTTGAAGCTCTGGATGCCATACACATAATTTTGCCTTTTGTCATATTCAGTAGGATTGAACAAAGTGAAAACATTTCGATTTTATACACCAAGGACAAGTTACTGTCCCTCTGTGTAGCGTTTATCTCAGCAGTAATTAGTGGGTTCAGTTCAGCCTTTCAGCTCATTTACTTACATTTCAGCATATGTTTTTGTGTGTATTTGCCTTCTTAAAATAGAGCAGGTCTTGGTGATCAGTTCTCTGCCTTCAGATGAGCTGGTGATTCACATCATAATGGAGTCTCTTTGCTTCACTTTTTTCCCCAATATGTGTTGATTATGTACAGTGTACTATACAGCTCTGTATATTAATGTGTCCCTCAAGAGTGCTGCCTTGTTCCTTCAACAATTTATCTGCAGTGAGTCCTGATAATGTGCTTAATATTTAAGCCACTCCACCATTTTCCATCTTCACAAGATTTTGAAAAATGAAGTGAACTATAGAAAAAAGGCACTTCTGCGGTAACCTCAGATCACGACCAGTCCCAGAGTGGAGATCAGTAATATCAAGTTTCAGTAGTCAAATCTATAAAACTAGACAAAGTGGTGTGAGCCCAAATCTCTGATCACTGTTGATGGAAAGGAAAGTTCAGCAGAGGGATTGTGGGTTGAGAAAACCTAATTCATAGTGATAATTTGAAAAGCCACAAAATAATGATAAATAACAGTTACAGTCAAGTCTGAATAAAAATTGGAGTGTGAATTATTTCACGGGTATCTTAAGCATTGTTTAAAAGTTGCAGTTGGGTTCACTAATGCAAGAAAGCAGTCCATGTTTATCCTCTTTTTATTCTTTCCATATCTCTGATATGAAAATTATTGGTCTGTTGGTGTAACTGTGATCTGCGACTCCAGTACTGACTGAGAACACCGGCTGCCAGTCAACACGTTATTAGATGGAGACACCAGTGTCCTTTCAACCTCATGCCCCCACACTGCATGTGGACTCTCCACCCTCCTCGTCTCGTCTCTCCACACTGAGAGATTTGATTGTTTACAACAAAAATCAGTCCCTTTATCCAGTGAGTGTGTCTGTACTGACACGTCATCGGGCTGAAACCAAAGATGACTAAGATGGAAAAGCTGTGATCATGGATAAAGAAAAGTACACTCCATATGTTGTGATGATTTCTGTAACGCTGTGCTGTTCTATGAATGAGCCTATCGTTTCCTCCTGTCAATATTTATAGCGTCTTTCAGTTCTGTGTTCAAATAGCTTGTGGCTACATGTTTCAGATGTACCAAAATTTGCAAACCACAGGAAAAAAAAATAAGGAGTTGTTTTTTAGTGAAGGAATGAGGTTCATAATGTTGATAACGTTTTTGTTTTTTTTCCTTCAAACCCTGTGATGAAAACTTCACTTTCATTTTCATGTTCTTGTGGTACAAGTCTACTCAAGTGGATGAGACAAGATCCGAGGTTTTATCATTGGGATGTGATTTCATATTCAGCTCGTATACCCTCAGCAGTCCAGACAATACTAGTATTTCAACACTACAATACTATCTGTATATTAAATATGCATGGCAAAGAACCTATATGTAAGGATATGGGAATATACAGAGCTCAGTAAAGAGAAGATTCATATCAGTACTCACTTAGACAATTTGATGCATGCTCAAGTGTTTATTTGTGAACCAGAAACTCTTGTTGACTTTTATATGTTAGTTTCCATTTGCTGTGTGGACCTCCCGTGCTGTTCTGTGAAGTTAGAGGATAAGATAAGGGCATTCGTCTAGACACCCCCACCGTCACAATACAGTACACTTTCCATCATTCACTGTAACATTGACCTAAGGTTTTTGTTATTTTTCTCCAGTATGTAATGTTTTATTTGATTTGACTCCATTTTGATGTGGCTAAGCTAAGCGACAATAGAAAGCAGTTGTCACAGGGTGGTACTGAAGAAACCAAGGGCAAGGTGACTTTGTGAGTCATTTCTGTGCTCTTTATGAGTTCTGCACAGTCCAGAGTGGCCTTAAATTCATTAATAAACTGATTATTCAAAAGAAACGCTGTCACCTTTCTGGTTTTCAGTTAAAAGTAGCCTTTATTTTGTCAGAGAGAGTGGAAGAGGGGATTGTTAGCCATTTACATGAAAAAAAAAGTATGAGTTACTGCATGCCCACAGTATGACTATTTTCATGTTTTACTTTGAAAAAACAAAGTAATGACAGATTGCAAATCAATACTTGTAAGGCCCTCACAAAAACCTGTTTGTTCACAATAATAGAGCCAAATTCATGCAGTATCATTACAGTACAATCATAGTCTCTAAATCAGAATGGGTTTCACCACACATTAGCCATTAGTATTCTGGTAAAACCACATTTGCTGTACAAGCCTCTCTCTCTTCCACCCTGGCAGAACATGTTAAACATGCATGAACCTCTGAAACAAGTTCAGGTAGTAGAATCAGTAAGCACCAATGTTCTCTCCTCTAATTTACAACATCCAGTGTCCCTGTGTTGCAGACCAGTTGTCTCCACTGGATGATCCATGGCTGTGCTGGAGTTACTCCTGCTGGGAATCGAATGTCAGCAAAGATGATGGGTGAGTTTTACTTTTTTGCTGTTGGTGGTGGTGCTTCAGTATCCGTTTATTTTTTGTTAACTGTTTTGTGTGACTTCAGACAATTGGAAAATCATTGTGTTGCGTTGTCAGCTTAATATCTGACTCATTTACAGCCACTTCAGGTTTAGGTGTTTAGAGGATTTTTTTCTCACAAAGTAATGAAATAGAATTCATTCGCACATGATTATTTATAATGCATGAAAATGGGATGCCCAAAAGTTTCCAAACATGAGTATAGAAGCCCAGTCATTACATGTATAAAAATATAATGTACTGCAGGTACATTAAAGCAACACTATGTACTTTCTGAACACAGATAGCCTAAATATCAGAGCAGTGTTATAGAAACTCACCACCCTGCTCACCTCACCTGCACACGAGCACCCTCTGCTGCCTCCCCTCCAGAGTTCCAGTGACACAAAACTCTGACTAGGCTCATGCGTGTTCGATCACTTTCTCGCTTTTTTTTTTCTTCACCTCCTCCGACAAAACCCTCTTTTCTTCCCTCCGACACCGGCTCTGTCAACAAATCCACGTACTGTGCTTCTCTGGGGACGCTCCTAAAGCAGGTCGCACGCTTCACCTTCTCGGCAAAGTTAAGGACGGTGATGGTTACATTTTACAGTCATCAATCTCAGTTACATGTGGACCCCCGCTTGTCTTGTCTTGTGTGTGTGTGTGTGTGTGTTTGTTTATTATGCTGTGCTTTATTGTTGATGGTTTTTTATCTGTTGACCAAAAAAGAGAGAGAGAGAGGGAAATCACCACAGGGCCAGTAAGAACAAACAACACACTCGATCACACCTACGAACGGCTGCTGAGCCCTCAGAGTCACTCCCGTACATTTGGAAGTCATATTTGAAAATAATATTTTACAACAGCAGTGATTGAAGTTAAGCTGAGACTTTAGCTGCGTTCTAATAGTGGTCTGAAGCCCCATCGTTGACCTCCCTCAGCCTCAGGTCACCACTGAGAGCCTCTGCAGTCTCTCTGCATTTCATCTCATTTCTCATTCTCAGCTTGATCAGGAGCTCTGTCTCCTCATCAGACCCTCTAACAATATATCCTTATTTAACCACACATCAACAGGCACAGATACAACCTAAATCCAAGAGCAGATTTATAGACTTTTTAGACATAACTATTTTCTTCTTTGTGACAAATAAGTTGGATATATTTCTACTTACACTTGTAAATTGTTTTGCTCTTACATGTTGCCACTGCAAAAGTCGTCTAAGTGAATATTTCCCTGGCCCCTATTCATTTCCTTTGGTGGTGAACAAACAACCGGTGTTAAAGGTTCACTACTGCCACCCTTGTGGGTGACATACAGTTCTTGAGTGACTATCAGTGCTGACTCGATCCCTCAGCCCTCCAAAGGTCGACCTCACCAAGCACGTCAATTTTTCAGAGAAATTGAATGACACGGTGACAGAGATTCCCCTGAGGGTATGTTTAGGACCAGTCAGTGAGATTGACTGAAACCGCTATTGCAACACAGCTTTTGTATAATTTCCATTGAGGGAAGATGTATGAGTGATTTGTAGTCAGTTGCTGACTTGACTCTGGAAACAGAAATTAGTGTATAAGAAAAAAATCCACATACCTTTTTACAGGCACTGGTAGGAAAGAAAAAGAAAGGTTAGTACCCAAGTTATGCAATAATTGTATCTTTTGAATAGCACTGATTAGTGTAGAGTGTAGAGTATAGTGTGATTGGTGACCATATTTACACTTACACTGTGAATCACAAATACTGCAGCCACAGCCAACACAGTCCAAATCAGACCTGCAACATGAAAACACTTTAAGGTCATGTTGAATAACGACACACACAATATCTAATCCAGTCTCAAACTTTTTTGGGTAATTTCCCTCCTTGGACAAGGGAGAATTTTCAAGCACCACAGAGGGATGGGGGGGGGTTATTAGGTCACAGCTGCCAGCGACAGTTTCCTCATCACTAAACCTGTGCCACCGTCCAATCCTCCCTCACTCACGGGAAAAAGTCCTTTAGAAATATATGCAGGCCTATATTCTCTGTGTTACTTCTCTTCAACTCTATCCGTCTCGTGTCCGTGTTTCTCTCGCGCTCGCTCACTCTCGATCCGCATATAAATGAACATTATAGGAAAACAGAAAATAGCGAGAGAAAAAACAGACGCGCTGACACCACGACATGGAAACACTGTAATAATTCCTTTGACCAGTGACCACAGCTGGCCACAGTGGTCTAAATCAGCTTGTCGCACCCCACCTGTCATATCGCTATTCCCCACCAGTGGAGGGCGCTCCAGACTTTGATAATCACTGATCTAATCTAATCAGCATTTAAAATCATCACAGTCAACATTAGGTTTAATTTAACAGTCGCTGGTTGTGTGAGTACTCACTGGGAGTCAGTCCAGTGTCTGCACGACTGTATGGCTGCTGCTCATCTAAAAAAGAAGAAGAAAGAAATCAGAGAAACAACAGCAATTCCACCAACTCACCAAATATTTTATGGTTTAATGTTTTCATATGTGGTATTTGTAAATAAAACATTTAATTTCAATTATGATTTCATGATGCCACGATCTGGGAGATTAAAGTATCCCTCACAGGTTTAGTTACACCTTGTATACAGCATAACATCAGCAGCTTATGAACAGCTTCCCTTGTACTGCAACACCTGCAGCGGTTACATGAAAATATGAACCAAGCCGATGCAGTCTGCAGCCACAGGAGGAGGAAGCTCTTCACAGTCTCGACTGTCTGCTGCAGAGGAGCGCATCACTGGCACCAACACTTAGGTAGAGTATATTCTTACTGATAAACCAGCCGCCTCTCACAGCTCCATCCAAACCAGTGCTTACTGCGCTGTTGCACAGGATGAAGCTGTGGTGCACTGGTGCGTCCCACCAGCTCACCAAGCCACAATGTTAAGCTTTCCATCACATATCAGCAGCACATTTATGGAATGAAAAT
>OMNW01009695.1:15327-28911 GCA_900303245.1 Selene dorsalis | reverse complement strand
TGCTTCCTGCTGTTTGAGACGAAGCTGTGTGTTGCGTTGCAAAAGAACATACGTGTCTGTATATTCACGGACAGGTCTGTGTGGAGACCAGAGCAGGTGGGACTGTATCCATCTACAGTGCATTGGCCTTTGTGGAGTATCTTTCTATCTCTGCCTTTCTGCCGCAATTCCTCTCTCTCTCTTTTATCCTCTGTGTTCGTGTCTATATTTCTCTTTCCCTCTCTTTTTCTTCTCTTCTTCCTCTTCCTCTTTCCTTTTCTTCTCCTTCCTGTCCCCAGAGAGAAAAAGGAAGTTTTATTCACATGAGTTTCATTCACATCTTCAGATCCACTCAGGTGATACAAAACATCACAACATGTTTCCATTCAGTTTTTAGCACGTATTTTGTTAATTTCTACCGTTCTCATGCAAACATGAAGAAAAATACCCAGATGTTTCATCTACGGGTTTAAATTACAGGCAAAACATACAAAATTACAGGTTTAATTATAATCATATTTCTTTTTGTCAGCATGCTACTGACTCATCATTCTCTCAGAATAATATTTAATATAGAAAGTGAGTGAATCACTGTGTTCTACAAATGGCACTCCACAAATGTGGAGGCACTGTGCCCTTGACTATCCCCCTGCTGAAAGTAAGTCTTAGCCAATTAACAACGTCTTCTACTAGGTCTACATGCACACACGCAAACACGCATGTGCATGCACTCACACACACCCAAACCTCACAGCTCATGGGACTAAACCTCATTAACTGCTCTGAGACAGACACTCTCTCTTTAATCAATCCTTTTCTAAGACTGAGCGCACATGGAGGAACGGTGACAATACAACGCAAGCACACACACAAACACACACACACGTGGAGAGAGAGAGGAGCTTAGATACATACACACACTGGTCTCCCAGAGAGAAAAACATGGTCATTTGCCAGGGTGATTCAACTCTAAAACACCCTAATTACATCGACAAAGCCACTTTGTTTTGGTGCTGGATAAAATGTGAATGATTTAGCATATTATTATTATGCCTCTGAAATATTAACCAACCCCGAGGGACTTTATCTGCTCTTTTAAATATATGCAAATTATTTTATTTTGGTTTGGTTTGTTTCCAGTGACTTTTGTGAATTGTGTTTGGATAATTAAATGAGTGCGTGCAGATGTAGAATCGCAGGCAGTGCCTACACGATATGATGATCTGCCAGATTAGCATACAAATTAGGAATGTTGCACCTCGACTGCTAATCGACTAACTTTTGTTTTCACTTCAACCTTGACCTATTTGAAACATCCACCCAGTGTCTGGCCTTGGAGTGAGAATGTAAACACTGTTCCCTGGCTTTTAATTGATAAGACTCATTTGATATTGTCCTTCATTGTGAACACTCCTCATTTCACTTGTGTCAGGCTCTTTCAATTACGACTGTCCTATCTCTCTGTACTTATTCATACAGCTCCACTGGATTGATGGTGCACTAAATCTACCACTGTGGCTCTGCATTGAGTGAAACAGTGTACTGCTGTGTGAGCCAGGTGCTATTTTCTCCTCCATCCAGAGTTGAGAAGTTCTTTTGAATGACGTAGTGGACCTGGAACAGTTGATGTGCAGAATGCCAACATTTCAGCTCTGTCTTACTTCACTGATTGCCTTGTGAATCCCTGATGGGTTCCGCTTCGAACATAATCATTTCCCTAACATGGGATAATTTGATTCTATTACTCTAACAACAGCGCAAACAAATTGCCTACGTAATTTATTGTGCCAATAATAGCAAAAACAGATGTGGTAATGGCACTGTGGCTTTCCACCCCCAAATTTATATGGACTTAAACCAAACTGGATATAATCATTAAGATACATTTATGAACACACGGCCTCACATTTATTTAGGGCATTTTTCTGTGTCCAAACATGCATTATTATGGTTTTGGCAAAGTGGTGATCTTTAGCTTCTATTTCTTAATTCTTGTACCCACACAGCTCCAGGTCTCTTTCCAGACACCCTCAACCTCAAGTTCCCCTCAGCCATTTCCACTGCCTTCTCTCAGCTTATCAGGGTGATTTCCTGCAATGGAGGTTCAAGACACAAACAACACCCGTGTATCCCTTCAGCTTTATTATCTTTACAAATACTGCATTTTGCTTGGCTATATCTCACTGGCCCTCCCCTGGAAGCTCTACCCCTCCATTCACTGGTGTTCTGTATGCCCTCTGAAGCCCTCTGCTCTGTCCCATTTCTCCCATTGCCTCAGGTCCTTTTTGACACCCCTGGAATGTTAATGGGCCAATCAGAGACACTGTCCTTGAGAATCTCACTTTGGCTCATTTTCATACCCCACCACCACCACCACCACCACACCGCTCCCCACCTCTCAGATTTATAACCTCAGCTGCTTACAGCTCCAGATGTTTTGTTCTGGTTTTTACTCTCTGTAATTGCTAATTCAATCTGGTTGTAAAGGAGCAGATGCTCTCAGGACTTGAGCATACCTGTGTGGGTTTCGCTGTGTGTATGTGTATGCTTTCTCGCCCATGTACAAAGCAACAGGATTTACTGTAACACCCTGACTCATAAACATAAGCCTTCACAATTACACCGAGCTCATTTCCTCATGTAGGGGAATAAGACAACAGCAGTTTTTTTTTCCTTGCAAAGAAATGCACATTGGCATCAACTTCCATTATACACTGAATTACTGTCAGCCTTGAATCACTGCTGCTGAGATTTAGCTGTACTGACAGTTGGCTTTAGAGGTCTAAACTGTGGTGGGAGCCTCTCTCATCAGCCTCCTCACATTTTTTTTATCATCTTCCATCCTTTTTCTCACCAGGGAAAGTGGCAACCCAGTCCAGTTTAGAGAGAAAAATAAACAGACTGGTTATCCACAGGAATGTGAATGCTACTTTAGTCCCATTAGGAACATCTGTGTGTGTGGTTTGAGATCACAGCGGGTTGTCTGAGCGACTTTGAACATGTGACAAGTGGCTTCATTGTTTTAGCATATTCAGGACCTACATACTGTGCCAGATTCGCTCTGTACACTTGCACACATATCTATGCTTCGCAGACATATTTACAGCACATTTACATGAAAGCATACACACACAAACACACACATCAGTCCTTGCTCACACGCCCACACACACGCACACACACACCACAGAGGACCTGTCATGTGTCATGGAGACAGGGGTCAGATACTGTGTGATGTGTGTGGGGGTTATATCGCTTGGGAAAAAGACTAAAGATCTTACCGGGGCTGCAAGAGGGCCAACAATAACAGCCTGAAATATAACAGCAGTCAAAGTACCCTTGCACTGACAGGAGGAAAACTGGGCCCCAGCAAGTGACTCCACAGATCAGAGCTTCTTCTGTGGGCACAAAGATGGGCGGGACTGTTAATTCATAGCTAATGTGCAAAACAAAGAACATTGTTTTCTAATGACATTGTAAAACTGCAAAGAAAAAAAGCACAGTGTATTGCGAAAGATTGAAAGCACATGTTTCGAGAGAAAGAATAATAGCGGAGTTGTAGAAGCACTGTCTTTTTTTGTGCACATTCCCAAGTTGAGATGATGTTCTGACCACATTTGTCATGGGAACTTCAGCCATATAAACACACTGCCTCGACCCCCAGTGATCGCACTGAGTGACACACACACAAACACACACTCGCATGTGCACAGACATTGAACACAGTCACCCCTGTGCAACAACCAGCAGTCTCCAGAACCAGAAAAGTCAGAGTGCCCCCTAGTGATGCCTGTCTTACACTTACAGCATGTTTATCCGGCTTAGTTTTTCATCTCCCACAACTCAAAAGTTGTTAGTGACAACTTGGTCTCTGTAGACCAAACTGATGATCAACTGAAGAGCAAGATGATGAATGGAATGTGGTTATAAAATATGAAATATCAAGGAGATGCTTCCATATTCAAAGAGAGAATATGGGTCTACAAGATTTCTTACTGAGAATGTTTTTGCCTCTAAAACTTGCCAAAAAAAAAGAAAAGAAAAGAAAAAAAAAATACTCTCCAAAGACTGCTTTGACAGCACAATTTAACTGCATAAATATTGCTTGGGATCATATTTCTCCAATTAAGTCCTCTGCTGGGCCCGTTGTTTTTTCCCCCTGACTGCATACCACCAAACTGTATTTAAAACAAAGCACACATACACACAGATACAGATTCGTACCCACACACACACTGACATGTACCCTATACATCAGTGTAAAGAATTCTGATCTTTAAGGACACAGGGGTTTTTCAATCAAAGCTTTGATTGAATACTTTGCCATCCTCAGCACTTGCACACTCACAAATACACACACATTGTTGACAGAGAGTGTCTTGAGCAACATCATTTACCACTTAGGCCCCTCCCGGAGGACCGTGCCATTCTTAATGCGTGGCAGATAGGTTGATAGCTCTGGTTTCTGTCGAGAAGTGCATGTCAATCAACAGCTTGCGTCAACGTCACTGAGGCAAAGTGTTTCTGAAAGATCTTTTTACTGAGTGCCTTTCTATCCAACCTTCCTTCCAACCCACACACACTCACACATGCACAAACACACACACACAGCCATTTCCATCTCAGCAATCACTTCTCCTAGAGTTCTCCTCTTTGGACGTGTAACAGTAATTGAGGTTGCTCCCTTGGGTGCAGTGCATTCTGGGCCGTTAAGTGCTGTTTCTTGTTGTTTTTTTCTCAAATGGGTTGTATTTTGGCTATTGTGTTGTTTCTTCCTGCTCTCCTATAGAAGTGTAAGCAGTGGGCCATATTTACACGTATCATTAGAGAATAGAAACCCTGTCAGATGTAGGGCATCCGAGGGCTTATCATGCCCACTGGAATATCAATCAATACGACAAAGAGTCTTAATACTTTTTGTACACGTCCAGTTGCAGGGGAATGAAAAGCACATTTCAAGGCAGATAAAGTGACTCCTGACAATCATTGAATCTTTCCTTCATCAAAATCAACCATAGACCACCACTTTCTCTTACTCTTAAGATGACTGAGTCAATATTTGAGAAGACACTCGTTCAAGGGTGTTCACTTGCTATGCTGACCTCCCTGCTCACCACATCAGGCCTGGCTTGAGTACACCCTGTGACCTTTATGCACGTTGATGACGTTTTCTGTCCAGAAGAGGGAGGGATTGATCTGGATTGACACAAACAGCCAGTGCCCTGCCTGGCCTGTCACAGAGCATCACTGGGTCATTGTAGCATGCCTGAATGCCAGATGAGGATGGATGGAGAACACACAGGGCGGTGACCTGCTGACTATCATGTGGGCCATGGTTTTGGAGAAGCTGCAACACATTTGAACAAAAAAGGTTTTACAATAGAGGACAATACACAGCATGAAGTGAAAGTCAAAAAGTGTCAGACTCAAGTCATAAATTGAGAATAAACTGTCACAGAAATGGTAGGGTTTGATAAAATGGCCCAACTGATCCGTGATTATACAGATAAGACAATCAAAAAACATGTAGTGCATATTTTGATATACAAAACGTAAACAATTAACTAATTAATTAAGAAGGCCTAATCGAGTATGTTGAGTATTTAAAGGAAGAAACTAATCAGGCTGTATGATTGTCAGTGCTCTATTGGGAGCAAACTATCTGATGTCATTACCATTTCTGGATCTCCGACATTTTACTACACCGTGTTTACACCTATCCGTGTAACCTGCAGTAGGACTATACAGGCCTGACAAATTTAACAACATACTCTACATGGGTTCTCACTGTGCTCACAAAGCATAATGCTTATGTTCTGACTGGCCAAAAGCTAATGGAAACCACATCTTCACTGCATCTTGGCCTAAAGGAATAATCATAGGAGTTGCAATTATCAGTGTTAATTATTGTTTTTAAGAATTGCATATTGGCAATATTGCGATGGTGTCTCGGTATTTTTCACTTTCTTAATCATTAAAATTTACATTTTGTCTAATTGAGTAGAACCACAGGGGTCCGATATGATTCCAGGGGGTCTTCAGAAAAATTAACAATTTAATCTCAGTGTTCCTCCAGCAAGTGTTTTTTTTTTCCCCCATACAGCATAATGCGAGTTCCGAGTTAACTAATGATGATGTACGCATAGTTGTACTTTGAGTTATGGTGGTGACCTAACACTACTTAGAAACTACAACTCCAGTCCTGCTTTACGCAGTTTTGATGACGTGACAGGGGCATTTCCCGTAGTAACCTTTCCTGTCTGTCCGCTGGTGCGTTTGCGCCTCCTGCCTTGAGAGAGAGGTGAAGAAGAGTTTACTTTACGGAGTTCGAGGTTTGGTTTCGGTGCACGTCTGGAGTAAAGGGTTTTACTGAGACAGAAAGACCCTTTTCACAGAGCCAAGATGCTGAACATGTGGAAGGTTAGGGAGTTGGTTGACAAAGCGTGAGTATCTCCCAACTATATTTTGTTTCTTTCGTGTCATTCGTGCCAGTAGTTTACCTGTTTGAAGAGACACGTACCCAAAACTTTGACGTCACGCCACTCCAACAAGTTAGCTATCGAATGCTTATAGCGAGTTAGTGAGCTCACTTTGAAAAATATTACTTATCTTAAAGTACGAGTGTCTGCTTTTTTGTCACATTTTCTTTGCCTAGTCATTCGTCTAGCGTAAAACGGTGTGTACAATATTTTAAGATCACTTAGCGCATTGTTTGTGCGTTTTCTCCGACAGTGCAAGCTAACTCACTTAGCTAACAAGCTAATTATCTAGCCCGTTGGCTAGGTAGCTTTAGCTGACTAGGCTAGCCAGCTAAGCTAGTTTGACAGCTACTGGACTGAACAGTAAGGGTGAGGGTGTTTAAACGGCATACGTTTATCGCCCCACATCGCTCCACCGTCGTCTGCCTACCACTGTCTGGAAATATATTTTGGAGTGTAGAAATGTGTTTCTCTGCGGCACAACTATTATGACACTTGTGGCTAAGTTTCACCCGACGTTACAGTAGCTGTACTGTACGTTACGTCAGTTGTGAAACTTCTGCCCACACGGTTGTATTACTATTTGACGTCTTAACCGTCAAGTTGTTTGATGTTTGTCTTTCACACTGACTGCTTTCCTAGGTGGGGCTAGTGAAACTACATAGGCTAAGACTCCAAAGGTCACTATAAAAACAATACACGAGGACATTAAGATACTTTCTATATCGACATTTTTAACGACAGCTGCTGCAACAAACTTGTTCATTCAGTCTACTATTCATATGTGATACCTAACCTTGTGATATATAGCGCCAAACAACAACCAGGTAGTCATCAGAGCCTTAATAATTAGTGACCAGTGATCCTGTGGTCTTATGCAATGTGCTGGTACAATGTAAAGAAAGTGATTAAAAAAAACAAAACAAAAAAAAACACACATATACACTGTCACTCCTTGGTACATGTTGGTTTCATGGTAAGTGTAATTTGATGGCATTGTCACTTGTAATCTGCATGACCAGTAGTTTAGTACCTGAAATTATCTACCAGCCATCAGTGGATATGGGCAACACCTTGTTTATTGTGATTCTTTTGTTCTGCTTTGCACTCAGGTTTACTTTTAGCTACTGACTAAACGTGAACATGTCGTCCTCTACTGTAGAGCTGTGGTTAGGTATTACACAATATTTCCTCTCTTCTAATGTTTAATGGCTAATTTTGCACACACAATAGCCTGTTCTTAAGTCTATCCAAGAATACATTCTTGCTGAACACACTTGTCTCCCTGGAGTGTTACCTCCAGGGACATGAGAGACACAGAGAGGGGGAGAGACCCAGAGAGAAAAAAAAGGAAGGTGTGAGTTTCAAAGATTAGAGGAAAGGGAGTGTCAGTGTTCACTTTCCTCCCCATGTCTTTGACTTTGTGTGTGACAAAAGAGTTCTATTTTTAGATATTCTGAAACGGTCACTTTTTTGTACAGATACAAATTAAAGTAATTTTGGCAAAATGACACCGATGAGTATTTCACATAGCAAATGTGTGTATTGCAACACTTCCTGTTGTATTATTTTAAGGTGAGGTTTTTGCTGAAGTAGGACATGCAAGCAAATGTTTTTATCATGTATTAAATAGTGCTTGCAATGAATGAAAGCAGCATGTATTGTATGAAGAATTAGACACAGTCAAGTTCATGTGTTGAACTGTAAGGGAAATCTTTTGACTGACTGTTGAAGTACTGTATCTAACAGAAATCTGTGATAGTGTGTCACTGTGAAAGAGTATCACAGCTTCCGTTTTATCTAGCTGATAACTGGGACGGGAGCCACCACTGTGAAGCGTTGAGATGTTGCATCACTACATCATATCCTCTGTGTTTGATTGTCATTCATGCAAACCTTGTGCAGTGTCCCTTACATTGCCAGAGGATGTTTGCAGTTAGCAGCACAGCACACAAAGTGATCACACCCTCCAAAACCAAATCTAAATAAAACTTATCAAAAGATAAAAGTTGCCTTTATATCAGTTAAATCCTAAATCTTATCCAGGACTGAACCAAATGTAATAAGAAGAATATTCCCATCAGAAATCAGTTTGAAACAAGACAAGTGATCTGATCTGTTGTGAAAAGACCAACTGGCATGGTCATTTTCAAATACTTTTGCTGGCATAGACCTCATTTTACAAAAGGGGGTATGTTTTCAGAGTGGAAGCCATAGTCCACAGCTTGCAATAGAAATAGAACCCTTTTCCAGAACCACAGAGAGAATGTACCTCTGTTAACCCCACCATGAAGTCAATGTTGTTCTTCCTGATGTGGCAGGGGGATGAGGAGGTGCAGGTTTCACATATTTTGCCTTGCATGTGTTAGTAAAGCTTTGACAGGACATCCTTAAAATGCCACAGAAAAATGGCAAGTTACATTGCTTTTAGAGCAATGCATTGGAAGTATAGAGGATACACTTGTGATGACCATTGTAGGAATTGGCGAGATAACTAGTTTATCCATTAATTGCCAACTATTGAAAATTTAATTCAGAATATCCTCTACAGTCCTTGCTAAGTATATTCTCTGCCTAAAAAAATCATATAACACCTATATTAACTTCTCATAAGGTGCAGACTGGATATTAGAAAGAGGTGAGACTGCAACAAGTGCAAGTTGTGACAGCATGTGTGAGGAATACTATAGACCTTCTAACAGAAACTGCCACAAGTTTTTGTCACCTGATTTGAATAGATAAAAATTGGTTTTGCTGCTGCCTGTTGTTTAACCGTCATGACTGAATATCAGGGCTGCTAAACAAGCCTTGTCGAGCACATTGGTTTGATGTTCCTTTTTCTTCAGTAGTTAGTCTCTCGGCATGCCTCATTTATGTGTTTATATTAGACACAGATTTGCATTGGATTGTTTAGTCCCTTGTTTTTGGTTTTGACAAGTGTTTGGATTCAAAGCACACACAGAAACACACACTCCCTGTTGTTCTTTTTAGCCTCTAAATGGACAAGTGAATGGGTGTGACTGTAATGAGAAAACCTTTTATCTGTTATAGTCCATGTTGTTGGTCTTAGTGGAGGCCAGATATTTTGAACTGACTGCCACATAGAATACCTCACAAAGGCATGATATTTGTTTTTTTGTTTTTTTTACTGTATAGAACCAACGTGGTGATGAACTACTCAGAAGTGGAGTCTAAAGTCAGAGAGGCCACCAATGACGACCCCTGGGGACCATCAGGTCAGCTGATGAGTGAAATTGCAAGGTAAGGACAACTTAGCGTTGTATAATACATTCTGCAGAAAAGCACCAAAGTTATTTGTAAATAATAAAAAGTAAAACTGCTGAAAGATTATCTCAGTCTTTTTCCATTCCAAGAACTTTTCCATTAATGATTTTGGAAGTCGATGGAATTCACTTTCTTTCATCTATAGAAACCTATTTTAAGTTTTGGGTCGTGGGCCTTGGCCAGAAAAGTCCCTGTTTCCATGGTAGCATTTGTCGCCTATTCAGAAACAACTGTATTACATTTGGCCGTATTGACCGCACAGCTGTGACAACATTCACTCAACAGGCTGAAAGCAGTGGTTTGTGTATTTGTGTTAAGACAGAGATGAGAATTTTAAACAGTTCTGTTGTTGACTTTATATCAGTGATTATGTAACCAACTAAAGACAGGGAAATTGATCTTGGTAATAGTTACATCGTGATTATATGGTAAAAAGTAAGCAGACAAAATCATGAGAAGATCATTGCTACTCTGAAAATCGTCATGACCTACAGGCTTTTTAAGACAATGACACAAACCTCCTCCAAATTTACAGTGTTGCTACCTTGTTGCATTTAAAGTGACATACAAAAGGATGTCACTTGGCCTATTCCTATTTTGTGTTGCAGTGGACTCACAGACACAATCTGTGTCTGAAATACTTTCTTAGTTTAGTTCATGGAGCTACATAGTTTCAGGGAGGTATTTGTCAAAGGCTTTAAAAGGTCCAACTAATTAACTGATTAAATGTCTCCCTCGTTCTGTTTCTTGTATTATCAGAGCAACCTTCATGTATGAGCAGTTTCCAGAGGTGATGAACATGCTGTGGGGCCGCATGTTGAGAGACAACAAGAGGAACTGGAGGAGAGTCTACAAGGTCAGTCACACTTTTGTACCAATACATCATCCCACAAACACATGCCTAATTATGACATGTATAAGCCTTAATCCAGTTTTAATCATGCTTAAATTTGGGACCAAACAAAGTTAATCCAAGGTGGATTGGGATATTTATATTTGTATATTTAAAATGCATTATACAACACATGACCTATATTCAGAATTTTCCACTTGTTACTTATCAGCAGGTATCAAGCATCAACAACATGCTGAAAAGAAATGTGGTGCAGAGGGGTGTTTTAATTTAAATCTGTATTGTGGGTGATTTACAAAACAAACAAAATTGACCTTGAATAGAAACAGTTAAAATGCCTCACAATATTTAACAGGTTCTGAATGTAGGCCACACAATTCTTGATGAAATCATTCCCAAAAGCCTATGGCTAGAGATGTCACAGTTGGAATAGGTTGGATTGAGTCTAAGGGGATGTAAGTTTAAACGAAAACCTAAGAAAATGTTGCTACAACTTACATTTTGCATTTTTCTTCTTAGTCTCTACTACTGCTGTCCCATCTAATCAGGAATGGTTCTGAGAGAGTGGTTACCAGTTCCAGAGAACATCTGTATGACCTGAGATCATTAGAAAGCTACCATTTTGTAGGTAAGGTATTGTTCTGGTCTTTTCCATCTGTATCTTTTTTTCTCCTTTCTAACATCTCCATCTTCAAATATTGATGGTGTGGTACATTCACAGACTAGTCAAATCAGACACCCATGATCCATCATTAAGGTTTTGTCGTCATTTTTTTCCCTAAATTGATTAGGTGAGATTTCTACACTTCAGCATTGCAGAAGGTTAATAACAATAGTTTCACTGTGGGCTGTAATGAATGGATGAAGGCCCTAAGCCCTACTTATTCCACAAACCCTTAAACCACATACACATACACACACGCTGCCTTAAAGCTGCTTTCACTCATCCCAACCGTGAGTGTAGAGAAGTTTTCTGTTTACAAGGAAGAACAGCTTTCCTTGTACAAAGAAATGTATCATCTTTGTGTCATTTCATTAAATTGTTAAGTAGATGCAAGAAGTTGCTAAATTATTGATTATATTTAATTCTGAGTGTCTGTGTCTCCACATCTGTCTCTAGATGAGAATGGGAAGGACCAGGGTGTGAATGTGCGCCACAAGGTGAAGGAGCTGGTGGAGTTTGTCCAGGACGATGACAGGCTTAGGGAGGAGCGGAAAAAGGCAAAGAAGATCAAAGACAAATACACCGGGGTTTCCTCTGACAGTATGGGACACCGAAATTACTGTAAGTCCTCATTTGTGTGAGTAATATAAACAGACTGATAACAAACAAAATTCTTTGAGTTTTACTCAAATCCTTGTCCTCTTTGTCTAGCTTCTATCTATGCTTTATCTTTTATCCCATCTTTTCAAATCCTTTTAAACAGCTGGGGACAGGTATGACTCCAGCGACAGCCGGGGAAAGTGGGACGATGACTGGGAAAAAAATAAAGGGCAGTTCCCATTCAGCGAGAAGTTGGGAGAAATCAGCGACAAAATCGGCAGCACAATTGATGATACTATCAACAGATTCAGGAAGAAGGAGAGAGACGACTCACCAGACCGATCTAGGTAGGAGACAGATGACTCTGCATCATAATAAGGCACAAACCATTGTCCAGATATAAACAATAGCGTGCCTTCACCAAAAGTCAAAAACAGAAAAATGAGACTTGGCATCACCCCCAATCTGATTAAGTTTTTTAATACAGGACAAAGAACAACTCGACCAATGTTAAGTTTTCTAATTGCCAGGACAGAAAACATAAAGTTGGACTAGGGTGTACACAGTGAATAACAATAAGGCTTCATTCTGAACAAAATTTGAATAATGATGATGTTCCTTGACAGATAAGCCTGTCCTGCTGTTTTATTCACAGTGACAACGAGGAGGACCGGGGCCGTTCATCTCACAATGGCCAGTCTGGAAAAGAGTTTAGAGATGAAGAGGAGACTGTTACGACCAAGAGCGTACAAATAGTTCAAGCAACAGAGACGACAGCAACACGCAAGAAGGGAGGGGTCCCGTCCAGGAAAGTAGACTTGGGGGCTGCAGCCCACTACACAGGAGACGGGAGCCCAAACACCACCACCAAACAGGTAGCTAGAGCAAAGATAACATTTAACGAATGTAGTTATGTCTACACTGGGCCCTGATCTTTTTGTAAATGTTCTATGTTCCAGCCCCAGCCAGCGGCAGCCGCTCCTCAGCCCTCCAGTACTGGCCTCGCTGAGCTGCTAATGGTCGACACAACACCGAGCCAACCCGCTGCCACAGGTATCATTTCACTGAATACCTTGATGCTTTGTGAAATGTACTCATTTGTTGTGTAACAGAAGTAAGCTAAGAAGACAGATATCAGTTGTATTTTTGTGGCTTCAGCAGAAAATCATGTTCAGCATAGTTAAGAAAATGGCTAGTCTCTACCCAGAAGGAAAAATATGCCTTTCAATATGTTTCATTGAAATGCTGTTGTTTCTTAGCAAACAAGCTACACACTAGTTAATCCAAGAAACTTCACAGTGAAAATAGACCAAGACTTTGTTTGCAGTGACAGTGCCCAGCTGCTGATGCTAGCTTCAGATTTTGGGGACAACAGGGGGAGGGAGTTGATGTATAGGAACTAAGTGCACCAGATGTTTTTGGAGCAGTCCCTGGTGAACGGAGTGGGTGGAAGCGCTGAACAGATGTTTGGTCTCCTCCACCTTTCTACTGCCGTGGCCCCTCCCCTCCCTCCTCCACCTTTGACGCCGAAGGAATGCTAACTATGGCAGAATGACACCTGGAGCTCTGTTGTGTAAAATTGACGTGTTTATGTATGTTTCTCAACACAGACCTGATTGGTGGATTTGCTGACTTCACCTCGCCTGCTGCCTCAGTCAGCCTCTCCTCAGGATCTGGTTGGTTTTTTTCTTTTTCTTTATCTTTTTTTTTTTTTTTTTTTTAAA
>OMNW01009695.1:3758-15307 GCA_900303245.1 Selene dorsalis | reverse complement strand
TTTTTTTTTTTTTTTTAAAAGAGTGTGTATGTGTGTGCTGTGCTGTTGCAGCCATACTGCTAGAATATTCACGGGGATGCTGGGAGGGAGCTCTGGCCATATGGAGCCTGCTACCTGCTCTGCATAACAAGAACAGACACACATCAACTCCTGTTATGGATGACAAGGAGACAGGGACAGAGGAAGAAGTTGGTGGGGGCAGAGGAAGCTGAGAGAGATTGAGAGAGGGAGAGAGACAACAAGCAGGGCCAGTTCAATGAAAATTTAAAATGTGGCACCAGTGGTCAGAGAGAATGCCCTGCATAAAGCAAAACTGGCCTCACAAGACTTTGGCCTTTATTCTTAATTGCTGTGACAGGTTCAAATGTGCTTGGTAGACTTTTATTTGCTGACTCTTGCAACTGTTTACAGAGCTCACAATACAAACACAACTGTCTGGATGGTAAACTTAAACATTTCTTTTTTTTCTAGGAGCACCAGCCTCCAACAGTAATGGAGACTTTGGGGAGTGGAATGCCTTTCCTGGAGGTCAGATGCCAGCATCTGCCCAGACCACTGACACCAGTAGTAATGCCCTCTTTGGACCCATGTCAGTAGGCTCTTCCTCTGCTGCTACCTCTGCCCCAGCACCTGCCCCAGTCTCAGCTCCGGGCTCCGCCCCTGCCTCAGCAGACCTGTTTGACTTTATGGGTCCAACTCAGTCCCTCACCTCCTCTCAAAGTCTCAACTTTAGCATGAGCAGCACACAGACTATGAGCAGCACAGTACTGCCCCAGTCTAGGTCACAGGTATGCATGATTGCACTAATACACACACGCATCCTTTTTAAATAATTAATCGATATACATTTCATTACAAGACACATGAAGGAAGCATAAATGATCCAGGTGGAAGCAGAATATCCGCAGGACAATAGTGATACACCTGGTGATTTTATGTTGAATTGAGAATGAGCTAGACAGATACATTTGAGGGTTATCAATTTTATATTAATGATATTAAAATTATATACATTTCTGCTGTGTTTGCACGCACATGCACACACATGTATAAATATATAGTCTCACTCAGCTGTGACCACAACACTGGAGTCATTGTGAGTGTGAGGAAAAGCACTTCTCATTATAAAGCCACTACCTTTGTTTTGAATGGATTTAATTGATGTTCACAACCAGAGCAATGCTGACACAAGGACAATGTCACCAGCTATAGGAAAATCACTTAGATACCAGATGAATTGAGTTAGTGATGTTGATGATAGTTAAAAACACGATGTTTCAAGCCTTTACATAGATAAATATTGTGGTGTGTTCTATCTAGCATAGAACATGATGGGTATAATGACCAATAAAACCATTAGAGTTGTAGATATAGATTCTATTGCCATCACTTTGGATGCCACCTGTTTTGGTGTATTTTGGGAGTCTTACAGTGTATAACCAGTGTCCCTGCTCTCTCACAGCAGCAGGTGTGTTATGTGAGTGGAGTGTAAGGCTTTCACCCTGACCATTTACACTTTGTAATGGAGGAGGAAAGAGCCACAGCGCAGTTTACATAATATCATTTACATTGGTAAATAGAAAATAATAAATATACAAATGCCATGTAGATGGTATTTGACGGTTCCCACTGTGTTTTTGATGTCATCTAAAAGAAGCACAGTTTTAGACTCAACCATTAAAATTTGAATGTTTTCATCAAACATGAGCTTATTAATTTCCCATTGGGCATTAAATACCCACAGCTATTAGTAATATTCTGGCATTTAAAGGCAAACTTCCCATTTGATGCTTGTGAATGAAGTGGCAACAAGATAAATGTCAGACAGATGTGATAAATCAAATAACTAACCTGTCACTACAGGACCTCAGCATGCGTGTGATAGAGACATAGCTTGTGTGATTGAAAGATGGAGGACAACCATGATAGTAGAGGTTTAACATGCAGCCTCACCAGATGCTCATCTCCCCCAGAGACCGCCCACTAACCACCCACTCCTCCTGTTACTGACAGACAGAATGAGAAGAATCAGGTTTGAGTTTCAGAAACATTAAAACCCCAACAAAAGCTTGCCTATGTCAATGTTATTTCCATGTTAAAAGGTTGTTGACCTACTTAAAAAGCTCATTCTCTTTGTTACTGAGAAGACACGTGCCATTCCCTCTTACTCGTTACTTTGTGTGATATGTTTTAATGAGTTCAGAAAGAGACAGTAGCAGACAGTATCAGGGTTAAGTGGGTCAGGCTGTAGGTTGAAGGCCATAAAATGATGACAGAAATTGTGTTATCATGTATTTCAATGTTGGAGCTTTTCTGTATCTTACCACTGTATATGTCTGTGCTTTAAGCCTGGATTAGTTGTCTGCCCATCACTGTATTTAAGTTGTGTGTGAATCTTTGTGTTTACCAGCCCCTCCACAACATGGGTGGTCCGCTACAAATGCAGTCTGGTCAGCCACTCCAGCCCCTCCAGCCCCTCCAGCCAGCACAGCAGGGAGTGGCCTCTCAAGGTGCTGGAGCCAAAGCGTCTCTCCCATCCACCTGGTCGGACCATTCTGTTAACATCAGCCTGGACTTCCTGGGTCCAGGCATGCAGCCCCCCAAACCCAGCCAGCCCAGTCTCAACACCCTCCAACAAGGTGACAGAAATAGATCTGATCCAAATAGTGGCACCGTAACCACACCGTGTTCTCTTTGGCACACATTAAATTTCACTCTTTAACTCACTGCGTCTGTTCTGTCATTCCCAGGTAACCAGGCCAACATCCTCTCCCAAGGAGTTTCTGCCATGAGCCTTGGACCTACAGCAGTCAGACCACCCATAAGTCCCATGATGCATCCTGGTGCTGGCATGGGGATGGGGATGGGCATGGCCCCCAACCAGGGCATGATGGGGATGGGCATGAACATGGGGATGCCACAGGCAGGTATGACCATGGGGATGCCTGGTGCTATGGGGATGGGGATGAACACTGCAATGGTCCAACAGCCTAAACACGATGCCTTTGCTGACTTCGGCAACTTTGGAAAGTGATGGACTCGGAGGTCAAAGATAATCAGGAGGAGTGGTGTCAGTCTCTCTCCGTCCATTGGTGAAGGATTGTTATGAGCTGCAAACAAAGAGTACTTGAATAATGTCAACTATCATAATACCAACACCCTGCAATCACCTTACTTTTGAAAGTAATACCATGTAGTGATACAGATCTGTGTGTATGTGCGTGTTTGTGTGCATGTGTCTGTGCATGTGTGTGTGTGTGTGTTGTGTTTGAACCAATGATCTGCCTGGTCTGGGGTGGTGGTCAGACATACACACTGATGGTGTGCCTTGTTGGTCAGCTGTGAGTCGTTGAGGAGTGAGCAGAGGAAGTGTGTGCCACCGTGAGAATGTCAGGGGGATTTGCTTTATAACCTCAATCAAGTGAAATCACCAGAATAGCAAAAACGTATATCAGTAGCTGCATATTTTTTTGAGATGCATTCTCAGTAACTTTACTGAATGATGAGTTTGGATAACACGATCAGCCATTTTAACTTTCTAATGTACATTTAAGAATGTCAAGTTACCTCTTTTTTGTCCTTGCTCTTCCTTTGACCTGTAAATAGAAATCTGGAGCCCTTGCAAATAAGTTATGAAGTTCCAATAGAAGAGGCAGTGACAATGTGAGTAGCTGTATCACACAGACCAAATCTGATATGACTTAAGACCTATTACAAAGCACATTGACACCTTCTCTTTGTATATAAGTGTGCACACACTCCAGATGTGGCCTTTCAGCGCTACTATTTAGGGAATGAATATTTGGAGTGAAAGCTATTGATCAATTTTAGGAATCTCTCCTTCAACAGACCATCATTTGTGGCCTTCCTTATAGGTATATATATCTATAGATTTTACTTTTGACAAATATTATAATCAGTTTGCATCCAAATGAGATAATCAGTGGGTAGAGAGAGCCTCATACAGGGGTTGTGGGTTGTTTATTACCACACAGAGTGCCTGAAAGACCGTTGCCTTTTCTCTTTAGTTCACTTCTTTGAAGGAGAGAATGTGACTGTGCAGTGTTGAGGACAGCTACCAGAGTGGAGCTTCTGTACTACGTACAAACAGTGTTTGTACTTACACCTCAAGCCAAGTGTACTGTCTTTACAGATATCAGATGCAAGTTTGTAATTATTTTACCCACTCTCTGTTTTGTTTGTCCCATTCACATTATTGTTTCCTCTTTGTTCAGACCAGTAATGACATCAGTTCTCAGAAAACGCCAAGATGAAAATACTTTAGTTAGCACCTCCAGTGTTGATGCACACTGTAAAGTACATCTACCTGTTGTCTCTTAAAGTTTTCAACAGTGCATCTTGGTAAATGCTGCCTTCTTATCTTCCATCTTTATTACTGTTACACATTAAAAACAGCAATGTGGAAAACATTTTTGCAGCCATAATGGTCATTACATCCACGTGTGCATGGATCATGACCCATCAGGTACAGAGAGTTGTGAGAGAATAGAGAGTGAGGTGCAGTTTGTTCATAGACAGTATGTCATGGTGGTCGGATGAAGACATGTTTTGCGGTAACAGATAATGAACAGAGTTGTACAGCGGTAGTGATCTGCCCGTAACATGTAGGAAACATTGCTCTTCATTGGTTCAAGTGCCTGCTGATGGTTGCCTCCTGACCCTTCTAATGAGTGATTGATAAGTAAATCTTGGCAGCCTGACATATTTGGTCTGTCAACGATGAGATAAATAATTCACTGTCCAGAGGACAAGGCAGTGGATTCTGTAGCCCCATGAGGTTTAAAGTTGTGCTTTCCAGCTCTCCCAAGGGCTCAAGAGGCAGAGCACACTAACACACAATAGCCTTGCATTGGAGTCTGACGCATTAAAATGACCAAAATCTGTTTGCTGTTTTTCTAAAATATCTCAGTAGTTTGTTTTATGCGTTTTGTTTTTTACTTCAAATCATTTTGATCTTCTCTAAAATGGGATTGTTACTGAAACACTAGTATATGCAAATGTAAAGAAAATGGAAATCCTTTGAGAGAAATTAAATTTTGCATTATTCCCATTTTGATTTGATTTACACATCAAGATTCTTTATCTACAACATTAAACAGTTGATTGAAATCTGTTAATGGTGTGTGTTATTTGTTGTGCTGTGTCATTAGCCTTGTTCAAAAGAGCTTCAAGCAGCAAAAGTGAAGCCATTGTGCTCGACTTTGAAATTACATTTAGTTGATGCGGGATTTTTAACCTCATTGTTTGAGCTAAGAAAGACCTTCAATAAATGTGCATTCACAGATTACATTAAAAAGACCCAAAGAAACACTGCAGGGAAAGTGAACTCTTATTGAATAAACGCTGAGATTTCTACTGTCACTTGTATCATGGTGCAGGTGACACAACTGGAAACTAGATCAAAGTGAGACATCATTACAGACAGATTACAGAGGACAAGTGAAAACAAGTGAACAGAAGTAGCACTGCTGGAATAAGGTCAGATAGCGAAGTCTAATTGTAGCTCGTCTCGTTACCACCAGTGCTCTGCCCTTCCCATATTGTCTCAAGGTTTGTTAGAACACTGGTGTGACAAACAAGACAAAAACACGGCTTGCATTAAACAATTGACCCCATTTTCACTCTCAGGAGAGGACTGGTAAATGGGCTATACTAATAATATTCTGATACATTATATGAAAGTAACGGTATATAGACGAACAACAGTTCAGCTACTATTATAATTTGTCCTATTTATGGCATAACATATATAAAAAGAGGGTCAATTAAACTCTGAAGTCAAATGAAGAAAACCTAAAATAAGAAGGTATAACTCAAAAAGTCTTGACGCAAGGCCAAGAATTACTTGAACATACAATCGTTCTGCGCCACTCATCATCCAAAAGTAACCCCTGCCATTTAAAGAGAAGGAAAAAAAAAACCAGCAACATCTTTACAATTTCCACGAGATGCAGTAAATTGTGCTTTTATGGGTAATGTGCCCATTAAAGAGTAAAAGCAATCTGAGACGTCAAGACAAATGACAGCTTTTGAGTGCCATCTGCAATCTCTAGCTTCACAAACTCAATTATTCATAATGCATTTATGAAGTCCGCTGAGACTGCGCTGTCATTCCTGTTCAAACTAACGGGAAAAGCAACATAAAGGGACAAGCTCCCTGAGACAATGGCCTTGCAGATGGTACTAATGTGTTTATGCTGCCACCTGCTGGGTAATAACCATAACACAGACATCGTTAGTAATACTGTGGCAGAGGAGTGTCAAACTACATTTTCTCTAGTGGCTGACAGACACGAAAAAACAAGACAAGAAATGACTATAATTAGAACTGAGAAGCTTTTATTTCTCAAAGACAAAATGATACCTCTGGTGGGCAGAGAAAAACCTCCATATCAATATGATATAACAGTAATCTTTGTTTGATTCTTCCGAATCTAATTAAATCATAGAGATCTCTCTGGCATGTCATCTAAACACATTATTGTAGATGTTCAGCATAATATGAAATTTCAAAATCAAACGTATCTGTGGCCCTAGTTTGTTGACAGTGTTTTGTCCAGGTAAGTATCAAACAGAGGACAAACATCAGAGTGGTTGTGGGTTAACCAGCACAACACTCTCACCCCGGATGAAAAGCTGGTTGATGTGTCGTGTGTGGACTTTGCCGTACGGCTGGGACTGCTTCTTCTGATGGCCTTCTGAGCCCTGGGCCTTACGTGAGGCTTTGTGTTTATCCTGTGCGGTTTTAACAGCTTCTGACGACACAGGCTCTGTCCCTCTCTCCCCTCTGCTGCCGCTGGGCTGAGAAGACTGGCTTGTTTGAGTAGTGCTGGGGTTTGCAGGCTGACGCTTGCTGGCTTGCTCCTGGGCTTCGTGCGTCTCTGCTGGCTCATCGCCTCCTGCGCTCTCCTGGAGCTTTAGCTTCTCAAAGAGCTGCACAAAGATTTCAGCCAAATTAATATTAAACTATATTGATGGAATCTAATCCTGTTTTGATACCAATTATCTTTTGAATTTCTTCAGCCATACTCATTCAACGCATTTACATTCTGTAATTAACTCTCTATATAGTAGTTATAATTGCTGAGGTGCGGTCTGCCACTCCTGTGCTGGAATGGAGAATTAGCTACCGACGCCTGAGGGATTCGTGGTAAGTGATGCATGTATGTCATACAGCGTTACTGTTTCATTTTATCTCACTGATGAGATCATGCAAACCAAATGTCTCTGCTCCTGATTCACATTTAAAGTGTTCACTAGCAAAACAAAGAACAGCTTTTATTCATAAGAGCAGGCAAAACAGTGACCATGACTTACAGAGACGCCTACAAAACATAACATAGCCACCTTCTGTGTGACCATGTTTAAAATACTGCTGGAGTCATGGAATAAAAAAGGAGCAAACACAGATGAAACCTTGCCAGTTACTGACCGGTTCAGTCATACAGGAGGGAAACTGAAGGATTATAGATTCAAACATCATTCAGTAGAAAACATATTCATGAGTGAAAACTCACACATACCCGTGTAATGGTGAGAGCTTTCTCGTGGTAGAACGCCTCACCAAGCAGAGGCTCTCTGTATGTCTCATCAACGTCTACCATCGCCTGGCAGAGAGACATAAAAGCAGAAGGTGAAAGGCCAGTATAAATGACTCACGCTCATGCCCATAGCAGCTGTAAAGTCAAAGGACTAGAGAGAAAATGCAGGTGTGAAACACTCACCATGTTCCAAAACTTGTCAAAGGCCACAATGAAGCCTGAGCAGACGCCCCTCAGTCCTTTGAATGTCCTGATGTGAACTTTGACCCTTATCCTCTCCTCAACGCATCGGTACAGCTCACCCATAGGACTGCCCTTACACACTGAAGATAATTAAGATTAATAAATGATAGAGGGAAGTCAACTGGAACACAAAGATTAGATTCTCGGTTGCTAAAACTCCCCAATTGATGCTCCATTTGGCTGATACATGTACAAAGTGGTCACTTGGCCTTCACAGTCACCACATTTCAACCCAATGCAACATGCACAACAAACTCTGAGACAACATGTTGGACAAATCTGTGGAGAAACATCTTGAAAACAACTAAATGAGTAACTTATGTTTTTAAAGGATGATGTTTTTGCTTTGTGTAAAACTCTTTGTAGCTGGTCTGGCCAAATAACTAGAGCACTTTGTTGTTTTTTCTGTTAATTTTAACATATCTGTTTCATATTAATATTATAAATGGATTATTTCTGTGCAGTTTATCCACACCATATCAATCAGTGGTGTAGTGGTGGTGATGGTGGGTACTGAACCTACAGGGCATCCTGGTCAGGACATTTTTCTGGGGCTTATCCCTCCTCCTGCTCCGCGGTGCGCCGCTGCTCTCCCCGCTCTCTGACTCGGGCAGCGGGTTGTTTACCATGAGCCTCTTCAGCCTCTCGATACGCTCCGGGTCCGCCACTCCCTTCATCGCCTTGAGCCGCTTCTTCTCCACATTCTCCGGCTTGGCCCTGCCGCGGCCGCCCCGCAGAAAGCTCTCGTACTCTGCCACATTGTTGAAAGACTTGATGTTAGGAAAAGGAAGCGATACAGTGGGAGAGTAGAGGGCTGTGAGCGGGTCAAACTTGTCGGAGCACACGTCTGTTTTTTCTGCGTCATCGTCTCCATCTTGGCTGTCCGGCCCTGGCTCGTGGTCCGGCACTGGTGCTGAACTTGAGCCGGCTGCTACTGCTGCCTCTTTACTGTCTGCTTTTGCACTTTTTCTTTCCCTCTCCTCCATGTTTGAAACAACCGCAGACCAGCACACGACGGAGCAAGGAATCCTGGGAAAATAATTGTCGACGAGAGTTGACGTTGTTTTTGAGGTATCACTCTGCACCCGTTTCAGGAGACGCAAAAGTTCACGTACCCGAGCCAGTCAGTCAAAAATGACGAGTTTAAGTCCAAAATGATGATATTTTTTGTGTTCGTGTAACAACATCTGCCCTCAAAAAATAGACAGGACTAGACATTCCCCTCGGAAAGACATTGGCCTGCAACTACACTGCGATCTTTTGCTCATACACGATCTTTGGATGTACTTTGCCCTTGTTACCACAAGATGACGCTGAAATACATACAATGGTCGATCTCGCCTTTAAAAAAAAAACCCGTACGTTTTAAGACATTATATATGTATTGATATATGAGACAGAACGTGTTTATTTAATAGCTGGCATGCAAATGGGGACAATGACCCGTTTGTTATCAGTTAACTGTCAATTATGGATTTCGGGTTATTGCCCCGGAACTTATGTTCGTTGTGTTTGCTGCACCACTACGGAAGAATTTCGCTGACGGACGAATCAGGACGTGTGTGTAGTGTGAGGTGATTTCTGTTTTCGAAAATCTTCACATCAGTTAATAACACAGCTTTGGACTCTGCTACGTCAAATGTCCGTGTTTTTGTAATCAACAGCATAACGGGATTGTTATTGTTGTTGTTGGTGAAAACGCATCAACTAAACGTTTTTTTCCAGAGAAAGTGTAGAAGACTGTGACAGCAAAGTGTAAGTAACGTCTGTGTTATAAAAGGACAGAACATGACATTTTGTATTCCTTCATGAGTTGTTTTTAAGTGTCCTTTATATTACAATAAAACCATTAAAAGTATAAATATATTACAGTATTGCTTTTCTCGTAATTTCAGGGGAACCCTCATGCTAATTGGAAAGGCCCACAGATTTGCTGGACGTGTCAGAACTTGTGTTATCACCCCCTTCGCTCGTTTGTTTATTATCTCCAGCAACATGGCTAAAAGCAAGTTTGAGTACGTTCGCAACTTTGAGACAGATGACACTTGTCTTCGAAACTGCTACATAGTTGTGAGGCTGGACGGACGAAACTTCCACAGGTTAGTATGCCTCTCAAGGGACAAATTTATGACCTTTACGGACAGAGTTGGTGTTGTAATTCAGTGGCTTAATACTCAATCTGACACCTTGCAGTTTTGTTTTGTTGTAATTTTTCTTGTATTTTGTGGCAGGTTTGCGGAGCAGCACAAATTCACGAAGCCAAATGATAACAGAGCCTTGGGCTTGATGAGCAGGAGCGCCCGCTCTGTGATGGAGGAGCTGGAGGATATTGTCATTTCTTATGGTCAAAGTGATGAGTTCAGCTTTGTTTTCAAGAGGAGCTCCACTTGGTTTAAGAGGAGAGCCAGGTAGGAGGGGAGGGATGTGATTCTTACACATAGGTTTCATGTCTCATTGTTTTTGCCTGCCTTCATTTCCCCTGCTTTTCTCTTCTGGCAGTAAACTCATGACCCATGTGGCCTCCCAGTTCTCCTCCTCCTATGTATTTTACTGGAAGGAGTTTTTTGAGGATCAGCCCATGCTGTACCCGCCAAGTTTTGATGGTCGTGTGATTCTGTATCCTAGCAACCGTAACCTTAGAGATTACCTCAGCTGGAGGCAAGCAGATTGTGAGTACATACCATTCCCTGACTCTTTAACAAATCACACATTTGATCTCTGGATGAATATGTTCATTAAAACGATGAGGGTATATGTTCATGTTTCTGTGTCTTGAAGGTCACGTCAATAATCTATACAACACAGTGTTTTGGACATTAGTGCAGAAAGGAGGACTCACCACAGCTCAGGCAGAGGATCGCTTAAAGGTGAGAGGAAACACAATCTATAAGTCTTTGTGTGTTTATTGTCACAAATACACATGTATATAAAATGTACTGTATATTACAATAATAACACAGGTTAATAGCCCTACTAATTATCTTTACTCCTTTAATTTCTCTTAAAAGAAGAGTAAAACAAGACATATTTAACACGCGTATATTTCCAGTTTAGAAAACATGACAATGACATTTACAACCTGCGAATCAAAACAAACCCTTTGTTGATTAACATTATTGTTACCTATATAAATAGCAAATGTCCATTCCCAAGATGTCTCAGTATAAATGAAACTCCCCACCTCTCTAACTCTTAGGCAATGGTTCAGTCACTCCACAAATCAGACACAGTATGTCAGCACACTAGCTATTTTCTGACAGTGATTAGTTTTTGGTATCCATCACAAGTAAGGTCAAACATGTTCAGTCTCTCAGTCACTCTCCTTCATTGCAAGGAAACTAATAAATGAGAGAGCTAACAACAATTTTATTGTTAAAGGTTTAATAGTTAATAGAGCAAAACATTTTTATGCTCAGCTTATTTAATTTTTAACATATGGTGACTTTGGTGAATAGTAATCCTTATTAAAGCACATTGTCAAACAGAATAATTGAGTAAGAGTTGATTAATGGAAAATGTAATATTAGCTAATTAAGGCAATGTTCTAACTCAAAAAAAATAAACTGCATTTTGTTTCTAACTCTTTTCTGTTGTTTCAAAAGAAAGTCAGTGTAGTTGTACAGTTTTCTCTAGACTCAAGTATGTAGTTGTGGGTCAGATTCATTGGCCTGTATTTGTGCATACATTCACATGGTCACAACATTATTCCCCTCTTCTTTTCATTCTCAGTGAAGATAAAATCAT
>OMNW01009694.1:2598-50956 GCA_900303245.1 Selene dorsalis | reverse complement strand
AGTCAATATCTATATTCTCTTCATTTAAGGCAAAGAGAACACCCTCAACTTACTTTACTGGAACAGAAGTAACTCACATTCGTTGGTATGTGTGATGGGATGGTCTGTGTGGTGGGATGGTCTGTGTGATGGGATAGTGTGTGTGATGGGATGGCCTGTGTGGTGGGATGGCCTGTGTGGTGGGATGGTCTGTGTGGTGGGATGGTCTGTGATGGGATGGTCTCTGTGGTGGGATGGTCTGTGATGGGATGGTCTCTGTGGTGGGATGGTCTGTGATGGGATGGTCTCTGTGGTGGGATGGTCTGTGATGGGATGGTCTCTGTGGTGGGATGGTCTCTGTGGTGGGATGGTCTCTGTGGTGGGCATCAGGCTCATCAGGGTAAACACCTCGTTCTCCCTTCTTATCATGGTAGGAACAGTGAAAGGACAATGGAGAACTCATTTCAGTGTTTAACATGAACCCATCTTCACAAACAACGTTCCCTCGGTTTGTGGCAGATCAAACTGCATCCATGAACCGTCACAGTTCCCAACGACTCACCAAAAACCCTGAGACAAACACGTCAGCCTCAGCACAGCGTTTGGCTATGTGGTCGCTTTATTCAACAAACCGCGATGGGTTCGGATGAACGAAAAATCACTTTTCAACATATTTGTCATCCGTAAGGACAAATAGGAGAAACTCTTTCTGACACAAGCTGATTATGGAAATGTCACGTTTTTTCTTCTTCTTCTTCTTTCTCACAGAAATGAGTCTCTGGAAACGCTGAGGCACGATAAAGGCCGTGCTTAATGTCAGGTCTTACACAGAGTTTAGTGTGTTGGCTTATCGAGGGACTGATGAGGCTTCGGAGGCTGAGAATTCAGTTGCCTGGCGTTGTCATCATCCAAACTCCTGCCGACACCTCCTTGATTCGTCTGGCTGCCGGCCCCAGTAGATTGTCAGTGTATTCAAGACTAATATGCTGTACTCAACATCAAGCTTGTGAGATTTACACTCGCTTTACAAGGCTGGGAAGCAACAGTGCAACAGAGGGAATGAGTTATTTTTAGATTTGGCCGTACTGCTGGTGTGAGATAGTAGCTACTTCTCCTGGCCGCGGCTCAGTAAATTTTACAAATGATATCTATGGTGTTTGGTTTAGATGTTTGTCTCTTGAACGACTTGCTCCTGCTTCTGTGTGTCTGAGACCAAGGCCCTCTGTATTTCTGTGCATTTTATATAAGACCACTTTTTGGACATGCTGCGTTACTACCCTGATTGGCAGAATATAATCAGTCAAGAATGATGATGATTACAATCCCTCCGTGGCTCTTTAGGCTCCCAGACGTCGCCCATTGATCCCTGAGCGCCTTCTTTTGTTGCCTTGAATCTTAATTTCCCCCCGGTGACGTCTGTGGCTCTGGTCGGACTGCAGGCTGAGCTCACCATTTAAAAACAACAACAAACAAACAAACAAACAACAACCACCGCTCTTTGGGCTGAACTGTCTGCCTTGAGTTGCACTGCTGACCATACTAGACAACACTAGTTGTCATAGTAACGATGTACAGGTACACTGAAGGCAATTTTTTTTCCGCAATATGAAAAGGCTGAAAGGTAGTCTACATTATGCATGTGCTGGCACACAAACATATACATTTTCACACTCTCATCCACACACACATACATATAGTCACCAATTAGCTGCTTTATCTATAAGTGCATGATGAATCATTCATATCTGTAAAGACCTCATTATACATCCATCTTTAATTACATGTGTGTCTTGCATTGTGTACAGCTGCATATGACCTGAATTAACCTGAATCTACTCACAAGACCAGTGACAGTTAACACAAGGCTGTGTAGACTCTCATTAGTGCTATAAGACGGCTATGGGTTAGATACTCTGCCTAAACTTTATTTAAATGCACCTACTGTTGCACTGTATTTTTTAACAGCTGGTTGATCATATGACTGTCTTATTGAGTAGAATCCACAATCTGACTCTGATCTACATCTTGTTTCCAGTCTGGCTTTGCTGTCACAGTCAGGACGAGAAGCTGTAATTTGGATCTTTCTGCATCTTTCAGATGTTTGTCCCCTCACTGCTATTGTTTTCCCACAATGCAATGTCACAAATTTAGTAACAACCAGCCTCACTCATAACATGCTGTATATGAGTGTTTTATTATAAAAGTTCAGTAGCCCTGGTTCGTCCCACCCCCTATAGGCTAAATGGATTACAGTAATATGGAGCTCTGATGGTACTGGCCTGAGCCCTTGGGAGCAGTTTGGGGTTCAGTGCCTCGCTAAAGGGCATGTACAGTGAACTCTGATCAGGAAGCTACAGGACAAATGTTAGGACAGAGCAATTCAAGGAAAACATCATATCTAATATCTGTCTTATTTGAGTAATTATTTGATTTCAAGTACAGCTTTGTGTTTGTGGTCAGCATGATGTAAAGCGAGGTGTGACTGTACCAGTTATTATTCCAAGCATGTTGCTGTAAACCACATAAGCTTGCTTTAAAAAAACACAAAAAAAAACACTAGTGTTACTCAGCGGTGTTCAAATATAACAATGACCTTCAAAAGTGCAGTTAAATTTATTGGCTACTGCATAGTTAGTCAGCTATGCCTAATTGTTTTATAAATCTTAGTCACCCGGGAAGTGGGTGCACGTGTACAAGTCTCACTTCCACACCCACAGCTTGTCACAAACAAATGCCATCATGACGTCAGGGAAGAAAGGCAAAGCAATTGTGTCTTCAGAGCTGCTGACGCTACACACAGTCATTATGCACTATTAACAATGCACATAATACCAATGCCAGCCACATATAGAAGTCATCAATCATAACAGATGATTTAAAATTAGATATTAATTTTGCAAAAATAGCCACGGTACATTTGTCATCTTTCATATCATGTCACTTGTAGTTAGAAAACTGTGTGTAAACCTCGACCGAAACACTGTCTCAGTTTTATTTGTGGAAAGTGTTGGTTTTTAAGTGGAGATCCAATTTAGATGAGATGAGACTTTATTCATCATCAAGGAAAAAGCTACAGTTTACAGTTTCTGGCCTTAATTTTCTGGCATTTGCACCGAGCAACTGCCAAGTTTGCTACCTCCCTAAAACCAATATGAGACACAGTCACTGTTCTGTCATGATTTCATCATCACATAAGCAGGTTAATTTAATGAACACTGCCACAGATAAATGTTGAAGCTGTTCACAGAGTCTTGGCTGTACATTCAACTTTGATGGATTGGGTACTTGGATTTGATTTTATTGTGACTGAGTAAAACAACTAAAGGAAAAAGTCCAAGTCTGAAGGGAGTGTAAATGGAGTCATTGTGTCGGCCTTGTTAAGGATGTAAGTGATGAGGTGTAAGAGAAAGTTGGAGAATTGTTGAGTGATGGTTGAGGTTTGTTGTCTTCCAGCTGTTTATGTATCATCCATCAGTTGAATTTGTACAAACACAAAAAACCTCAAACTGTGCACAAACCATAACAGAGGAGGGAATGATTTTAGTTGGCAATTGAGCCAAACTCTACAACCAACCAACCAACCAACAAATTACAGAATCGGCCGTTGGTGTCAGGAGCTTCCTGTTGGTCTGCACCACATGATCCATCCTTTCCCTGCAGTGTCGGCTGAAAATAAACCATATGCAGATGCATTTCAGTATTCATGAATAAGCAAAACGATGAAACACACACATGCTAATAAGCCGCCACGGGACGACAACACCACCAAGAACACTACAAAGTCAAAGCCA
Organism: Selene dorsalis; assembly: GCA_900303245.1. Classification (NCBI taxonomy): domain Eukaryota; kingdom Metazoa; phylum Chordata; class Actinopteri; order Carangiformes; family Carangidae; genus Selene; species Selene dorsalis. The sequence continues at coordinate 47,186 of OMNW01009694.1, read as the reverse complement.
CATTTTTTTGCAGTCTTATGTAACCTATCATTTCTATTCTTTCCCCCTTCATTCTCAGTCCACTCTGCAAAGGGCTTTCATTTACATTTACTGTGCTTCTCTTTTGGAGCTCTGTAAATTGCTCTTGTGGAACATGACCCCAAGTGGACTAGTGGACCTGAAGATCTGGTGACATGTGTTTAAATGATCCACTGCTCCAATAGAAAAGTCCCAAATCCAATCATCTGAATTTTGACATACGTCTTTAAAAAATGATTGAACTGTGAAGCTGTTTTTAGGATAAATCTGTATTAATCCCACTAACAAAACTACTCTGCCACCACCCAATGTTGTTCTGTAGCTATTTATATTAGAAGCATCACCACCTGAGGGATTTCTGACTTGCACTTTCTTTGACGGTAGTGGTTTTGAAAATGTGACTTTTTCATACCGTAGTACACCTTGAGCATGGGAACCAGCCCATGCTTACCTCTGACTGTAAACGTTCTCACAATCTAAAGTTATTAACACAGAAAGACAAGTGTACACTTTTCTTCTATACACTCAATTCTGTGTAGTCATTCTTAGGTGAACGTTCATGTGAATGAACTCATTTACATTGCAACTAATTTGTTGGCCTGAGCCAGGTCTTAATGGTTCATGATTTTGTTTGAAGGACTTAATTAGCTGAAACCTGCAGAAACAAAGGCACCTGCAGAATCAGGCATGCTCATCTGCTTGGTTTTACCTTTTTTCCTTTGCGTCACATGACAACTAAAGTGCTTGTTGGGTTCCCAGGAGACTGTTGTTATGGACCAGTAACCGTGACAACGAAGCAAAGCAATGAATGTGTGGAAACTGCCTGTACCAGATCCCGCTCGTTAGACTGCCAGGTGGCTTTCAGGCTTTATCAAGCTTCAGGATCGACCGAGGTCATCAGCCGGGGACGGGGAATGTTTGAGTTGTCGTTACCGCAGCCACAGATGAAGCCGTGACCAAAATCTGCATGTGGTGACAAATTAACAGATGGGTTTAGAGGCTGTATTCATTCAGGGCAGGTTGGTAGAAGAACAGCTTTTTATCGCTCAGCGTGCACAGACTTAGAAGCTTTCCAGTTGAGTCACAATCCTCTAGTGAAGGCCGCTGAGCAAATCCACTCAAGCAAGTCGGGGTTAATGTGTTGATCCGTACACACAAGGTTTCACATGGAGGTCAGATTTCTGAATATGAGAAGCTAATTGTTGTCTTTACACAGCATGATGAACGTGTGGGTAATATTAGGACTATACCTATCATGTAGGGCACAGAGGATACATCCTCAATATCACTCTGCCAACTTAAAATAAAGCTGAGGGTTTGAAGTACCTGGGGAGGAGCAGACATTTTTACTTACACTGTGGTGAGTTTTAAAGGCAAATTCTATTCAGTAGATTGTCCTGTAATATATTTGACTTGAAAAAAATAAAAATTAAAAGTTATAATAAAGAAGATTGAGTATTTCTTAGACAGAGATATAATGTATATGAATTGACAGAATCTGGCCTCACTGAAACTATACTACTGTCCCACTGCAATATGAACAACGAGAAGAGGAATTATTATATATAAAAAGATGCTATTTCCAAAATATACTACAGTGCCTGAAAGATGTGAATTGGTCCCATTCTTGTTTGCAGTGTAAACTTTCACTTACAACTATGTCAAAGCAACATTATAGAGGCTGCACGTCCGTTTGACATGGAGCAACACTGACATCCACTTAGAGTTGTGTTTCTGGGCAAATGATGCATGCAACTCCAAGATTCACTTTTATTGTGGCACTGTCGTAGATGGTGTCAAAGCAGTTGAATCAAAATATTGTACAAACACTGACAAAGTTCACAACTATTCTACAAGTATACACTTGAAATGAGAAGCAGGTGCATTAAGTAAGTGCATGCTATAAGTATGGGTGAGAGTGCAAGTCTTCAGGTGAATTAAAGAGATGCACTATAGTTTGATTACACAAGGCAGGGATTACTTCCTATAGCCTTCTCCTATTCAGTGGGTTGTCTTAGTCTGTTGCTGCACGTGTTTTTCAGTGTGTCTACAGTTTTATGTTAGGAATGGGTGACACTGGCCGTGATTTCCAGCGGTTTTGCCAGAGTTTTGTCGACAGAACAGAACAGACCTGGCCTTCTTAACAAGTTTATTCAGTCTCTGCTTTGATGCCCACGGCCCAGAGCTGGATAAAAGTTTGTGTTTGCTTTCATCCTGCACTGAAGCAATACTGACAGTATGTTCTGGCAGGGTTAACTTGAGGGAAGATTGTGTAAATAGTTTGTTATCAGAGAGGTCAAACCCGTCTATCACATAGGATGAGGTTTTACAGCGCTGTCGGGCGGTTGTTGAAGCAAGATATTCGACCCATCCACCAGCTCAGCCTTCACACTCTGCTGTACTGCTCCATTAAAACATCAGCTCCCTGGATTGAGACTCGAGTTGACACCGACAGTAAAAGCTGACGTGTCGTTGTGAGACTCCTCCTGCTTTCTTGCAGTAGAGTTGCATATTTACACATATGATAGCCGCCCAAGTCATTTCCACACATTCACAGCTCAAGTGGAGCGGTTGGCAGTACAATGCCTTGCTCAAGTGCACCACAGCCATATGTGTCGGAACGAAGGACAGCGTTTATTCACTTTTACCCATTCACATTTTGTCCAACACAAGTCTTTCAAGTGCCCTTGAGTTTATATTTGTATTAGCTTTCATTGACTTCAAATATATATTTTTTCAAAACAAATCAATATTAATACAAATCAATTCAAATCAAAATCTGACTTTGAGAAGTCTTCCACTAACCCACCGGTCATTTTCGTCAGTCACAAATGTGAGATTTATAATCAGCCATTTTATAACAAGGAGGTGATGAGGGAAAATAAATCAAAAGAGCTGCTTTGCGATGTAAAACCAGCTGTATGAGTGTGCAGTATTATCCGGCTAAGCTCTGTTGGGAGACGACAGATGTTGCTTCTGTTTGGGGAATTGGTTTTGTTTGTGTGAGCGAGCGACTGGATGGACAGAAACAGGTTAACATACCCCTTTCCTTTCAAACTCTCTGAGGGTGGAATTAGTCTCTGTCTCTAATGTGTCACTGTTCACAGGAATCACAGAGAAAACACAGCTGCATTCACTTCTGTTCTCTCCATCTGTGTTGAGCTCATCCCAAGTTGTTGCTCGGTCTCACCAGTGCGCAGCGTCACACCAGAGTACTTTCATTTGGCTCCCACAAATTATATACACAGACTCCAAGCTGTCCCTGAAAATTTGGGAAGGGGTTACCGAGGCTTTTGGGAACATGAGGAGGAAATTGTATCATATTTTCCTCCTGTTCAAAACAAACAAATCCCTAATGTCTGTTCATAGGGAAGGAGTTCATTTATCTTCTAAACTGTGTTCAACTACATGGCTTCTTTTTCTGCAGCACAGCGTCACACACACACAGGAAGAATGTAGATACCGGTACTAACATCATTTCTTGTGTTCCCCCTTTATTTGGAAAAGTATTGAAATACATGTTGGTACATGTACCAATACCAAAATGTTGATATCGGGACAAGACCAATCTGTACTGAGACTGTTGTGATTCTTTCGCGTGAGTTAAATGACGACGAGTGTGTTTGGAGCTGACAAGAGGATGGAAAAAAAGAGAGCAAGACGATGTGACCATAGCAGCCATGCTATGACGACCATGTCCACGTCAAGGAGTTACTATGAAGTCATCAGCTGTAATGAAAAAGGAGTAGAGTAGAGGCGAGTAGAGCTGTAACTGTGGAGTGGAAAAGAGCCATACAAAATATCATTCACGACATCATGACCATCATGAGCATTAACTGTTTGTGCCTGACATCAAGCCTCAAAACTCGGTGGGTTTGCAAAGGCTCATGCTTTCGGGGGGCCTTGGCCTGGAAAAGTTTGGGATCCCCTGGTGTAGAGTGTACCCATGTTAGAAATCAAATTAAGGTGGTATAGCTGGTGCTGCATGCAGTGGTGTTTTCCAGCACTTGTCAGAATAGTTTCTAAGTCTCTCCACATTGTCATAGCTGCTGAAGGCAAGATATAAAAATGTTGTCAACTGTACATACAAATTGGAAGAGAGAAAAAAAAAAAGTCCCATTTACCCTTAAGAAAAAACAAAGTATTCATCCATTTTGCCAACGTGTAGTCAAAGCTGAGAGAAAAGCCGTCTGGGGAATTCTTCACAATCCACAAACAATTACAAGAGTCACAGAACATCTCACTTGCATAGGCGTTATTCGTGGTGGCCTAATGGAGCAGGGAACCTTCAGGGAACCTTCACTGCTCTTCTTCATCTTCCAAATTAAGATTTTGTGAATCCATTACCCCCGAATAACCCCAGAGGGTGAATCCAGCATGTTGGAACCACGCAGAACTCACCGGCAGACAGTCATGCATATTCATAGACATGCAGCAGGAGATGTTTCAGGCCTTAAAATCAGGTATGCTGTGTCATCAAAGGCTTAGAAAGTTTTCTTTCTTGTGTCCCCAAAATGTAAATCACTCACAGGCTCCACTGATTGATTAGGCAAAGGATAGTGTGGACTAAGGGCTCCTACTATGAGCTATTAAACAAAAACTATTCATTACAATTTATGAGTGAGAATAATATATGGAGATATATCTCATATTATCTTGAAAGCATAAGCTGTTACCTAGGTGATCAATTAATCTTCCTGTGGGGTGTCTGTGTAGTGTAGTGTTAATGTAGTCCCCTCTCTGCCTGCTTGTCCCACCCTCAGTGAATCAACTCTAATCCCACAACAATGCTATTCACAAATCATGTCTGTGGACACGCTCTGCTGAAGATGGCAGTGGGGTTGTATTTCCTGTTTAATGTGAAGGTGATTCTCAAGTTGGCACAAATTGAATTTTTAATTTCTGTCCTCTGGTTTAGGAGAGCACGCTGTATTCCTGCCACGTCTACACAAGAAAACAATATTATATGATAATATATTGGAAAAAACAATATTAATGTCAAGTTGACAGTCTGTGTGATGTGCTATTAATCAGCGGTCACCAATTTTGTCTTTTGAACAAATGCTTATTGGCTTTAATCACATCTGAGTTATTGCATCACTCAACAAAAATGACTCCACTTTTTTCAAGTTTACTAAAGTGATTTTTTTTTTGCACCAGTGACTGTCGAGGTTTAGTTTGAAGTGAGTAGTTGAAACATGACATGCATCGTATTTCTTCTCTGAACAGTTGGTGGTGAAATCTGCACCGACTCCGTGATCATTCCTGCATCATTCATTGGTTATTAATCTGTGTGCTTTTGTGGCTTGACCTGCTAAAATAATAATATCACACAATAATAATCAATCTAAAGATGAATAGACTACATTTATCTTGCACAGACAAATCAAATGATGAGAACCAAAACATCAACTGCACATTCAGAGCGTGTGCTGCCTGCACGTTAGCTGTATGGTTGTGGTGACATGTTTTATTTCAAGTCTTACTGCGCATTTAGTCCATGAAGTGAAATGTGAGAAGCTGCTTAGTAGTGCAACCTGTAAATGGTAAATCAAGGTCTGACCTACGTTTGGACGTTGTTTAATTAACCCGTATTGAAATGGTTGTTATTTGCTCTATTCACAAATCAAATGGCTGTGGACCAAAGCTCTGCTCACATTATAGTGAAGCTTTTATGTGCTGATGAAAACGGTCACATATTATTATGAAACACTAGTTTTTGTTGCCTCTGACCTGTTTTTACAGGAGAAAAAAGGCTCTTAGTTAATTAATTTGTTAGAGTATTAACATGTGTGTTCAAGTCCCACAATTTTTCCCCCATTTTTCTCTTAGCTGAGGAAATTGTGGAGACTTCTGAAATGAAAAATCTACCAGACACCATGTGTTCACTACAGCTTTTATCTTAGTTTGCTGAATTCTTTCTTTATGACTTTATACCAGTTTCAGTTTTGTTACTGGATTTTAAGCTGCTTCTGAACAAGTTCGTTCATTCTGTATTTAAGTCCTCCACATCCTCGAAGGTTGTGATCCTAAAATAAATGGATCAGGTTACAGGAAATAGCCTCTCACAGACTGTTTGAAGAGTAGCAGACCTGGATTACAGTGTGGAGAACACCACAGTGGAAGGATGACAAGACAATGAGACATTTCACTATCATTTCAACATTGGCTCTTCCTCTCTAATATAACATTCATCCTGCCTGTAATGGTTTTGGTATTCTGCAACACTATCAATGTTAACACTGAACCGAACTCCTACAGCTAGAAACCAATGTAAAACGTGACAAGGTTGTAACTATATGTTTAACCCTTTTTAAACAATGATTTTCAGACCTCACATGGCAACAACAGCAAGTGAGTTTTCAAAAGCACTATGAATGAGTGGCTGAGACCTTGATGTGAACAATAGGCGGTGGGGTTGAAAGCTCTGACAAGCACATCAACATGGAGCTGAAAATAGTTTTCTTTGAGCTATTTCAAAGCTACTACAACACACAACTCTCTCAGTGCTTTGACAATGACTCTTTGTGTGCTCTGTGCCTGTAGTCACGTCATATGTACCCTTCACTTACTGTTTCTAATGTAGGAAATCTTTTTTGAAGCTTTACAGTAGTGTTCAAGCAGCAAAGGTTTCTGGCCCGAAAGTCACCGGTGTTACTGAAGGTTGGTTTCAGAACAAACTACAGTGTTAACTAGCTGTTACCGACTGTATTATCCTATCCCATAATCCAAAGCTGCAAAGACTGTTGTGAAAACATGGCTTGTCTAAACCTTTTCTCATCTCCAAGCCATTTTTTTAATATTCTAACACAAACGATCATTAGTATACTCAGGCTGTAATGTCATCCAGGATGAGCAACCAAGGACAAAATGAACACACTGTAATGAAAGCTACAAGTGTTATGTTAGAGTTTAAGCTATTATCAGAGGTCCACAGAAGGTTCCCTGGTGAACTCTCTTCCAAAGACTCTGAAAACCCTGCTGGATTGTTGAATGGTGCTATGGAAAAACCCCATTTGAGATGAACCTTGGGCGGACATTGTGTGTTTTACTGAAGGCAGGGAACATGCACAAGCAGTAGTACTGTTGTTGCTGGCCCTAAGTCGTGATTGCTTGGGTTGACTGCGTAATTCTATTCTGGCTACTCCTTTATCACAGCTTAACACTGCCTCTCACAACTGACCCTGGAGAGTGAAGGATGAGCAGCAGAGTAGAGGGGTGGTGTGGAGTGCGTGTGTGTGTATGTGTATGCATACTATATATGCACACAAGTAAGCAGGAGAGCCATGAACCGCATGACTGCACATACAGAATAAAGATTTTCTGATGCCCAAGACACAGTTTTCATCTTCTGTCCTTTCATCTGTCCTATCTTCACTTCAGTCAACTAATTTCTTCTTTATACCCCCAGCAGCATGCCACACCGCATACATATACACATACACATACACATACACATTTCCTTTTGAGTTGTATCTCTCTTTCCCTTTCCCTCCCCTACCCTCTCTCCTTTCTCAGTCTCTGAAAGTACAGTGACAAAGGCCAGCTCTACTCGGTAATCACAATAATCAAACTGTGGTTTCCAAGAAAAAAGGCGGAGAGGATAAATTAAGACAACAAGACATGAAGTAAAATTACTCTCTGGCTTTTTATTATCGCAAACACCTCCTACACATCCAAGACAAAGAGCACTGCATCTAGAAAACGTCAACCTTCAGAAAATTCTCTCATCTCTGTCAAATAACAAAGATACGCAGTAGTTGCAGTGACGTGCACGTTTCTCTTTCTGATTGAGGATATTTCGTCAACTGTTTACATGGGATGTGATTTAACCCAGTCTGGTGTTTACATGCACCAATGCATTTGCCTGGCACAGCTGTGCGACTTGCACAAATCTGGTGAATACATTATGCATTCATTTCCCTCAGTGGTGTCGCCTATCTTGTGTCTTTGTCATGTGTTTGATTAGTTCCCTTAAGATGGATATTTGTCATCTGTTAATGTAGTAATATAAAACTCAGAGGACTAGTTCATCCTGGGAGCCACTATTGCCCATGTCAAAACAGAGGGCATGTGCATAAAGACAGCTGTAGGAAATTAATCAGGTGAAACCATCTTTAAAGTTTTAATTTTCCTTGTTTATGAAAAACTTTGAACTTAAACTTTAAACTTCCCCTCTGCAGCTGATTGAAGTTTCAATCAGTTTAGACTTGTTTGTGGTTACCTGAGTGAAAATAAGCAGCATTTCCATTCTCTTCAGGCTTCTAATCTGATTTTCATTGAATTATTAGACTGCATGTAAAGATTGAGAGTGACTATTCATCAAGCTGTCAGCCTCTACTTTCTTTACTTGACAATCAAAGCCTCAACAAAATGCTGCATTATCACAGAGTGCCCCCTAGAATACCTAAGTAAAAGAGCTTGCTCACTGTGTCATTTTAAATTCAGCGAGATAACACTTGGGCCTAAGCTGGAGTTTTAAAGCCCAGAAGGACTTAGTGGGAGAATGCACATAACATAATAGGATTTCCCGCCTATTGTTTGGATAATACTATCTTGTCTGGGCCGGGATTGAATGGTTTATTGGGGTATTACATGCTGCACACTTAAAATGAGGGGTTCTGTTGACTTAATTCTGATGCCCAGAGAGAGCCAGTAGGCACTTTGTTACCAATGTAGAGAAAAATATCCTAGATAAATTCCTTTAAGATGACTTATTCAAAGCCATGCTAATCAATATCTCTGTAATGAAAATAGAAAATAAAATGCTGTACAATGTGAAAGTTTTCTCCCACAGTGAGGAAACCACAGATAAATATTGTTAATACCATCTTGTTTCTGGGCTTGCAGCTCTACTGTTTTTGTCCTCTCTTGTTTCCAGCTACACCAACCAGCTGTCAGCCAAAAAGCTCTGATAAAATTAGTGTATGCTTTATCCCCTGCACTGGGGATGGCAAACACACAAAGTCAAACAAGTGAAAAAACATAACTGTACTGTAGTGGTGCATTTAGTAGCTATGGAGACAAATCTATCATTCAGGAATTGTGAGAGAATAAAACAGAGCTCAGAGGAGCGTGAATATTACACATGGACTCATCAGGTACTTTTGATTAGAGAGGATTGTGAGTATAGGAAACCTCGCCTTACAGCTGCTTTCATGTTGGAATTGTAATTAAGTCAAGTTATTCCCTGCAAAGTTTGAGATTTTCACCATATTTATAATTATAGACACATTCACTTGGTGATCAGCATAGCATGTCAGTTATGTAGTGGTTAATGCACTGATTCATTTGGATCACAGTCACCTGGTCAAGTAGTTGTGTTGATTTGTATCATCCAAACCCACAGATCTAGTGTTTCAGTAAAACACACTTTTGCCTGTTTCGCTTTTTTTGTTCCCACTATTTCACTGTAACATTTTCAGACTCACACAGACTGTGCCAACTGGGACACATTGAATCCAAGATGGCAATGTGATGAAAACAATGCCAAGCGAACACGGTCTTGCTTAAATGAAGTGAAGGATCAAAGTGGATAAGAAGAGAAGTATAGTCATACAAATGATGGTAGTGTCTGGAATCATAGCAAACAAAACCCCCAGAGATTACGTGTGTGAGGGCTGAGAACTAAAAAGCTGAAAATCAAAGCTTTCTTACTTTCCATATTCATTGTAATAGAAGCCCATCAAACACAAGTGTGCTTCATTAAAACAGGCATGGGTGGAATATCATGATATAAATCAGATTCTTTCACTGCATCAGCGGATGATTTCCTACTGGGTGTCGTGTAAAAGTACAGGTTAGGAGAACGTTGAAACTTTCTGCTGAGATGAAAAGAGAAGACAAGTGGAACAGAGCAAGCTTTAAACTGGACAAGTCAGACTCACTGTGGTTGGCTGCCCCCATATCTTCACTTGGATTTGTGATGAGATAAAGGAGGGGAGAGAGGGAGGGAGAGCTCCCACGGGTCCTTGGCTATCCGAACCTCAAGCCAGACTTCTCAGAGACAGATGGAGAGGCAGATCTCATATTAGGCATTAGACACAGCTATACCCGTCTACAGGGGGAACAGTCAGTGCAAAGGTTAGTAACACATGGATTCTAATGTGGGACGAGATGGATGTGTATAAAAAAAAAACAAAGAGGTATTGGTCTTGTCCCAGGAGTTTGATGTGTCAAAAGGAGCACACGGTTAAATATTTTAAGACTTGATCGACAGGTGGACCTTCACAGAAATCAGAGGTCAGGCATGAGGGAAGATGAATGTGAGGAAGGTGGGAGATTGAGGGAAAGGAAAGAGCCTGGGCAGGGAGAAGTGATTCTCTGAAAGGGATGCTGGGCGTATGGGGTGCGTTTTATAAGACAAGTAAAAAGGCATACAGGGAAAAAAAAATAGCTGGTGAAAGAGAAGTTGAAGAAGAGGAGGAGGTGGTGGGAGACAAAAGGAGTCACAGAGGGTGACAAATCCAGGATTAGCTGGTCTTATTGCCAGATGCAGGGTGTGAGCCATTCTGTGCCAAACCACTGCAACATGAGTGGAGGGGTGGAGGAGGAGGAGGGGTGGAGGATATGAGTTGCTGCTGAGGCGCTGTAATAAGGCTCCATGTGCATTTACCTGGAAGAGGTAAAGGGGTGTGGCTTATTGTGAGAGCACACCAAATTGGGTTTGCAGCCAAGCAGCAACCTCTGGGGTCGAAAAATGACGCCAACGCTGAAGTAACCTGCAGTTCCTCAAATGACCACTTGAGGCAGGCTCCAGTGTTATGGATACATTTATATTATGGTATGTATCTATGATGAAATGTTAGATTGCATGGACTCCACACTTACCCTACTTGTGACCATTTTTGGATTAGCTGAAAGCTGGGTGGAATCGTTCTCCACCAAGATGGCGACAGTGAAATGGCTCACTCTGATACAAGAAAAAATCTGAGTTTTCATTTTAAATTGTTATCTGAACTTAAACCTTCACATTTTCTTTTCTATGCACTATTCACTCTGTTCAGTAGGTTTAACCTTGGAGCAAGACTAAGAGACGATAGTAGCAGCTCTGTACATTTCATTCATTCATTGGCAGATACGTTTGTAAAAAGGGACTCAGTGTATTCAATCATGACAGAAAGAAGAACATACTATGATTTAAGACAGAAAGTGGAGCTTCAGGCTAAATGCTGATGATTACAATGACATTTCTAATGTGCTGATCAGGTGCAGTGTTTACCATCTTTGTACAGCTAGTCAATATGTTAACATGCAGTAAGATTGTTACATCGATTAGAAACGTTCAGGTGAGGCTGTTAGAACATTATTGATTTTGTAAGTAGGTCATAAACATGGTTGGGCAAATTATCATTTTAATCTAAAGCTGTTGTTTGTGTAGGAATAACCAAAATTTCTACAATTCATCATTTTGGGAAAATTAGTATCTGTTCCACATTTCATAACAATCAGCACGACAAGAAACAAATCTGGGCCAATTATATGTGAGTGGGTTATCATAGAGAAATAAACCCCACCTGGGGGTTTGATCCATCCTGAAGGGTTTTATTTCTCTATAATAACTTGCCCACTCTACATTATCCTACTTATTACACGGATTACTAATGAAATTAATAATTTGAGATAAAATTTTGCTTCCAATGTGGTCTCATTGATCTCTAAATTGCCTCTGACAAAAAGTTGAGCAAGCCTAAATCTGCACACGTAGCAACAGCTGATCAGCAGTGAGTCGATGAAATTTTTTTTTATAATTCACATTAAACTGGACGTTGCCACTGATCATGAAATGAGATTTCAGCCATTAGTCATGAATGAAGGTTTTCAGTCTCTCCTCTCTTTTGAATTTTTCTGAAGCAGTAGCCTAATGGAAAGGTAACAACGGCGATCATAGCTGTGTCCTTAGCAACGGTCTGTTATACAGAAATAACAGACCATAGAATGCAGTGATTGACCAGTCAGAATACAGCATTTAATAGAGCTGCGTGATGATAAATAGATATTGAACAATTTTGTTGCATTATTGAGCCCATGACACTGCTGGTGGCAGAAGACGATTCATACTGCAGAGGCCATGAATACCATGGAAAATAACCCATATACGAAAAGCTGCAGGATGATCAGAGTTATCAAGATCCAGTGTTTGAGGGACATGAAGTTCCTAAGCAATCATCTGGCATCTGCTGCCATCCTTAAGTCTCATATGAGCAACCAACATAACTCATCTCCTGAGCAGCTTAACATCTTCTCATGTGGGATGATGCATGTTCACGGAAACAAATGAGTGGCTAATATGAGCAGTCGGTTACTGTGGTTACAGAAAAAAACCAGAGAGAGCCACACACAGACTCAAACTCAGTCGACCGAGCAGGGAAAAGCAAAGTAAAGTACCAGGCTGACTGATTGACAGGTGGTTCTGGGAGATGTAATTCCACCCCATCTCAGCAGCAAAGCCTCAGAAGTGTCAGCAGAATGAAAAACCCCTTTAACTCTCTCTTGTCTTGCCATGCACAATCTCGCTGTTAATGATAAACCAGAAACAAATATAGTTGTGTTAAAATGCCTCTAACACTTTGTCTTTCATGTGGTGCCTTTGGTCTGAAAGTGCTTTGTTATCGACTCTAAACTAATTGGCCGTGTTGATTTTTCTTATCAAAAGCAAATGTCCATTTCCACCAGACTGCTGAGCTAACATGGCCTCCTGCTGCTTCTGTTTGAGGAACTCATTTTAAAGTCATGTTCATGTGTGTGTCTGTATAAACCTAGCAGTAATGGGATGTGTTGGGGATCTGTCAGGTGGACTGGGAGAATGCAGTAGAAGTGTATGAGAATTTCCTGACCGACTGTGAGTGATCAGTGACAAGAGCGAAACGTTTAATCAAACACGTTCCAGCAGTTCACATTCATTTCTGCACTAACCCCTTTAGAAAACAGACCTTCTTCACAGAGGACATGTTGAGCAGGAGGTCCAGGTGTCACCAAAGACATTAGGACTTGTCCAGTCCTTGTGACATGTCCGAATGTTTTCTGTCCTGTTCTGATGCGATGTCATTGGATCAGTGTCTCTGCTGCTTTCTCTTTTGCGACTTTCAACAAGTTTCAGCAACAAGACTTTAAACAATGTATTTGGTGATCTCCAGTACAAGAGCTGGACACTGGGTCGGAGGTGCTGATCTTGCAAGGTTGGTTTTCAGCCAAGAGACGCTAGGTAGAAGACAGAGAGCCTCCATTCTCCCTGTAACAAGTTACAAGCCATTTATTTACCATTCACAATTACTCTGAAGCTGTTTAATTAAGGTAAAAATGTTCCTCTGGACAAACAACACCATAATGCCACAGACAAATTAGCCACCAGCCTGTAAACATTGAGCCCTTTCATCCATAGAGCCTGATATTTCCACCAGGAGTTCAAGACAAATTCCAGTTGTTATTGTGTTTGTAGGATGTGTGACTACACGTCCTATAACACTGCTAACATATGCATCATGAGATCATAATGAGATAATATGTCAGTGCTGCATTCATAGCTGCTTTTGCTTTTGCTAAATAGCAGAAAGAAACAACAAACATGGCTGTCTGTAGTGCATTCACTTGTATCAGAGCAGTATGGCAACATGTAGGGCTGGACGATTGCCAAGTTCACAGATGGTGCATTTGAAATGGTTAAGAGTGTCAAACAAGTGGCATTGCACTTGGCTAGTGGAAAGGCAGGGGAACACCAACGTATTTTCAAAACCTGTGAAAACACCAACCATGGAAGAAGGTCATGGGCATTGAAGGTGACCTCATTTCCATGTCGCAGCATTCACCAACAAGAGGCACTCACAGAAAAGTACAATTTTCATTCTAAAGTCAAGTGAGCAAAGTAGCTGGAAGGCAGGGGACTACTGTGGTCCGGTCACGTTCATTTCCAGTGAGTGCACAATGACAGTGTTTGATTTGGGACAACACTACTCTGTCAGAATTGATGCACTATGCCAGAGAATATATTCCATGCACGGCGGTACTGCATGTGAGTGGACTGACTGAAGTATCCGATTTGAGATGCAGTTGATTGATGCCAAGTGGTATAACTTTGCTCTGTTGTCAAGTGGAGTCATGATGGAAACTTTGACCATTTGGTTTTAAATCTAAAGCGCCAATGGATCATAAAGATACAGTAACATTATAATTTTATTATCATTTATGTGACAGTGAGGTCGTTAAGAGAACAAAGTGTCTTTATGGCAGATTTGCTCCCAATTAAAATAAGCAGGACATCTTCTGCTGATTGCAGTTAGTGAGCAGGGATCCGATGATTTAGTTTCCCTCTCATCAGTGAATCACTGCAGGTTCTTCATTACACTATATTTCTTTGGAAGGACCAGTTTCATTGACAGAGGGGCAAAATGGCTGTTCATGCTACATTGCTTTATATGAACTCAGGGCCACAAAGAGGAAAGGACTCTCTTCTCTTTTCTTTATTTCCTTTTATTTCAGAACTTTTGATTTCAGTAACTCCCAATAGGTCACATCTGTCATTGTCAAATAAGTGCCCACAGTAGTTTCTGTATTCATCTCAGAACCACTCTGGGCTTTCTCTCTATTCTCTTCACCTGAGCCATCGTCTCCTCCTGCAAACCTGAAGAGCCAGCACAGTGCGATGATTAGCTGTCATTAAGTCGGCACTAATGAGACCAAGTGTTGATGAGACATGAATATGTAATGCATGTAAATGTGCACATGTGTGTTTGTAGTAGAGGCCTTTCTGTTGTTTCCTGCCTGACGGATGTCTCATTGTTTTCTTCCTGATATTGAAGTAGAGGGCTGGAGGAAAATAACAGGCTGAGAGTCAAACTCTAATGGTTTTATTTGTGTCTGCAAAAGTTTATATTTAATCTACTTATGCCAGAGAAGCGCCTCGCTGTTTTCCTACTCTTAAAATCTATTTGGCTTCTCTGTGTTAAAGTCCTAATGCAGATAAACCCTCAGTCTGCTCTGCTCATCTTGGTCGTTCTCCTCCAAGTTAAAGTTTGAAAATGAGTACAACTGTTAATTTAAGGTTATTCCAGTTTAAGTCTCATTTTTGTAGTGTTGGGCAAACCTGGTATTAATGATGATGACAACATTCAGACTTGCCTCTAAACAAACACCAGATGTATTTCATCTACCTTTTCCATTCTTGTGCTCAACAGCTGTCTTTTCAATAGAATAACTGTTTAAAAATAAAAATTATTAGTTACATCTCTGAAAGCTGCTTCAGGATGGATTCACCCTTCTGTATCTCCATGTTTTTCTTCTGTCTTCTGGCTTTTCTCTTTGTCTTCTTCTTTCATGAATGGACAAAATCCAGAGGCTCAGTGTTTACTTTGAGTATGTGAGCAGCTATCACATCAAGTGATCTGTGCTGTGAGAGCATAAACGCGCCGTACAAATTACAAAGGGACACACTTGTCTGCTACAGATTGGCAAGAGCTGTATTTTTTCTGGTGTAATTGTTTTGATGTGATTTTACATTAAGGCCAGAAGAGACCATCTCTGAGCAACAGAGTCAAAGCCCCTGCTGTCTGCTCTTGGAAAGAATAATAAGAGAATATTGTTCATGTGTTGGAAGTTCATACTGATCAATCTGTCTCTCAGAGTGTCAGGCTTTCTCTCTTCTTCTTTTTCAGTCCTGATTACACATATTCTAAGTCAGCGCTGGTCAGGCTGGCAGATTGATTGACAGCTTAGAGCTCTGATTCTTACGAAGACTGTTCAGTGTGTCGATGTGTTTCTTGTGTGTGTGTGTGTATTTCGTGCGTTTGTACCTGTCGTCTGTGTTATTCTTCCTGAATTACTCTCATTGGCACAGCCCTGTGTGGGTGTTGACGTTTCACAGCACACTAAAAAAAAAAACATCATTCTGCCCATTCCAGAATCTGCCACTTTAGTGCTGCCGTGCTTATCAGCAAACACACACACACACACCTTAGAAAACATAGTTTAAGACCTGTTTGTGTGTCTACTTTCAACACTGAGTCCCACAGCCCTCTACTGGAACCCAGCTGTAAAATTTTGGGGATGAAGCATCAAAGTAAAAGTGGCTGCACCATTTCAGAAAGATAATATTTTATAAAAGCACAGGGTTATGGTGGCTCTCCAACAACTCCAACAATTCATAAAGTGTTTCATCAAGTCTCCCAAAACCCTGGCATGGACTATAAAGGCAACATTTTTACCACAGCCATTTTGAGAAATTATAACCAAGGGCAATCATGACGACAGCTGAAAATACTTGGCTTATCTTCTGGCCCACAGTCTGCATAATATACCGTGTTCCTTGATTTTGTGCAAACCCACAGTGGAAAAGTTTTTCCTTCACTTCCACAGTTTTCTATTGTGGTGACTCATGACACACCAGATTTGGAGGAGAGGCACAGTAATGTGGATTTCTGTAATCTGATGCCAGCCTGGTGGTTTTTGCTGACCACCAGCATTCAGCTGATTCAATTGAATACTTGGACGGTAAATGTTCACAACAAGAATATTGGTTTCCTCTGTGGATACGTTTCATCAGGCCTGCTTTTAAGATGAAAGAAGAGGACGTGATGGGCTACAACTGTCATAGCAAAACCAGCAATAATTTATGATAATCACCTTCATTAGATAAAATGCACTTCAACCTCTTGTGGCTGAAATGAGTACTTTGAGTATCGTGATGTTTTAGCTGTTGAGTAATAAGTCCGTGCTTCTGTAACAATGTCTAATTTTTAGAAACTCATGAAATGTTAATTTGACAGTTTTAGCATCAGATAGAGTGGAGAGAACAGACATGTGGTGTATGTATGTAGTGAACTGAAACTATAAATGAACATACAATAAAATAAAAAAAATAAACTTACCAAGTACTAATAGCTCATTATTTACTTACATACTTGAGTTAAGTGATGTTCCAGCACTGATGACACTGTTTTCTTTTTAATCCCTCAGTGCAGATTTGGACTTTTTTTCACACATAACCATGTTTTTAAGTTAAAATCATTCATTAATTAATCAAATCAACCATCAGCACAGCAAGGCCAGTCCATATCAAACTAAAATCATCACTGACCTGGTTCACTTTGACCCACATCAGTGTGAGCTGGTCCAAGTTGTGTGTATAGGCAGGAGCACAGTTGTCCTCGAGCTCTGACTTTACACACTGTTTTTCTGTCTGACTGGAGCTTGTTATCTTCTGAGTTATGTGGATGTTCTTCCAAAAAACGACCCTCAGAGACTGTGGTTTCCTAGCGTAACAGATGGCTGCTTGCTTTCGAAAACTGCTGAGAAGAAAAGAAGAAGAAATGTGAAAAGAGGAGATGCTGTGACCTCTGTACTGCTGTACATGAGAGGAAAGAGACTTCTCATAAAAACACACAGTAAACTATTTTAACTCCATTTTAAATAATTAAATCTTTTTGACTCTCTCTCAAACTTCCCTCTCTCCTCTGCTCTTCCATCACTCGAGTCATTGAGCAGCTGTGGCGGACTTCATCACAATATAAAAGGATCGAAACAAGAGAGTGGGAAGGAGATGGAGTGAGAAACAGAGAGAGTAAGCGGAGAGATGGAGGGGACAGTGATACAAAGAGTGGGGAGAGGAGAGGAGATGAAGGGAGATGAGATGGAATGTGTGCCTGGGGTTAGTGAAAAATCATTACCAGAGCAGTCATGCAGATTATTGCTTATATGTAAGAGAGAGACAGAGAAGGTTAGGAGAATGTGTTGTGTGTGTTGAGAATGTGTATTTGGAGTTTTACATCCTCGGAGCTTGATTTGTCCGTTCTTCATTTTTATGCCACTTCATTAGTGACAGTTGTGACCAACGCCATTATGTTTTCAGGTTGTCCTTCAGTCCGTCTGTCCCGTTCATGCGAATGTGGAATATTTTCATTAGATCTGACGCGAATGTCTACGACTCTACTCAAGGTTGAACTGATTCATATTTGATAATCAAAGGTTAATGTCATTGTGAGATCATGAAACATAAATGAAGAGTGAACGCACTAATAATGAACCAGTTTCACCCAAATGGGATAAAATGATGAAACAATGACAGAAAATAACCAAAAGGTCAAAGGTTAACTTCCTAGTCAGATACATATTACCCTGCATGAGTCACCATCAATAGCGAACAATGTATTTTTGAAGACACTTTAACAGTTACATAGGTGGGACAAGGTCTGTCTTGACTCCATGTGTACAGGTGTGTGATTCTCATGAGTGTGTCCCACACAGAAGACATGAGACAAGGTGTAGGTTAAATGAAGCTGCAGATTCTGATTATTTTAAACTTCATGAATATACCTTAAAACCCACAGGATGTATTACCAGAGACACACATGCAGTGGTTTTCACACGTCAGTTTTCAACTATTTCATGAATTTACATGAAATTCGTTACAGACATTCACCAGCCTCCTCTCAGAATGAATTAGAATTGCTGATGAGCCCTGAACATCATCTGGTACACCATCATGATAAGGTTAAAGTTTCAGTTGGTACAGTGCTTTGGTTTACAACCAGATACTTGCAAAACTAGACATTCTCATCATCCCTCTTGTTTATTCCAGTTTTTTCATGCAAAGGGTCAGGACATGAATATGCTAACATAACAATGGAGAGATAATAACCATGGTACAGTAGAGTTGTAAGCATGAGTATGTACAACATGTATCAAGCTCATCATCTTGAAGTTTAATCAATGATCTTGTTGAATAAAAGCGACAAAGACACTTATTGAGACACTACAAAATAGATGATGTTTTAAGTGTTATTGACTGGTTCTGCTGGCAAGGACAAGTCAAATCAATTTCATGTATGTGATGCGTATAAAAAACAGGATGTAAATAATTGGTTAGAGATGAGTAATTTATTCCCAGGGTGACTGTATCAGTATAAAACCACATTGAGAATATTCTGTATTTTCTTTTATTCTTTAATTTTTCTGCTTTACATATTTCCTTCTGCTCACCTCTGAGAGTTTATAGATTTCACATTGAAACTGACATCTGCAGGAGGATGTTGTGGACTCACAGTTATGTAAACAGCCAGCCTACACACAGAGCTGCTAACATCTTTACTCCAGTGTAAAGTAAAACATTAGTAACACTGTGTCACCGTAACAGCTCAGCTTCAGTCCCTCTTAGTGCTGCACCCATCAGCCATTAACACAGTCATTCAGCTGAGGGCTGTTGCATGAAAGAACCAAATAAACTGCATATTGTAACAAAGCTCCAGTGACTCCAAATAAGCACTGCTGGTAACTTGTAATGGCTGAGAGGCCTGAAACATCTGGCCCTGGACAGCTTGATAGAGTGTTCCACTCTGAGTTTGGGCCCAAGTGCAGTAGCAAATGGATTTGAAATGGCTGCACCTGCAAATCTGGCATAATGTGTAATTTTTATTCAAGCTCGGCTTCCTCTTGGTTCATTACACATAATTCCAAACATATTGCGCAATTTAACAATATAATTGTCTTGTTAGAAAAAAAAGAAAGTAACTACCAGATTTTGTTTCCCTTTCCTCACCCTGACCCTCACAGGAAAAGCAACGGCTCTCCTGTGTTGCCCGATCCAATTAAATGGTGACCTTGTCGTTGAAGGTGACCTGGCACTGCACGCTGAGGCTGAAACATGCTTCTTTGAGCTTAACATATGCAAATGTGCACAAAGGTTGTTCAGAGACATTCACTTTGCTGTATGTGCAGTTCTACTTGTTCAGCATTTACATGTCTCTGTTCCCTTTTCCAAAGCTGCCTCACAACAAGAGTTAATCCACCATTCAGTGAACAGCATCACTCTCCCTGCTGGGTGTGTTGGCTACTCCACCGGCCCTTTATGACATGCAGTTATCCATAACACTTGCTTGCATGTGATGTTGGGGATGCAGAGCCTAGAAATTATGTTGATTTTTGAATGACTTTTGATCTGATGCTTCTGTGAACAGGAAAACATTAATAAATGTTAAAATTACCTTGATGTCACGGTTACTTTGATATAGATGTGATTAAAAGTGGAGTCCTAATTCTTAGGAAATTGGTCTGTTTTTTTTCAACCTCCTCCCCGTGTAGATTGTCACTCTTTCACTACATCGTCTGACTTTCATGGGTCATTTAAATCAATGGCAAATCTATCTCTCTGCACGACTAACCATTTATAGAGAAAGTGTCTTGGTGCTGGAGTTTGTATATTGAACCGGAAGGAACTCATGGTTCCTTTCTTTCTTGAGACTCGAGAGCCGTTAAGTGTTTCCCATTTGTAGGGTAAAGTAACTATACCTTACAATATCCCCATGCAATATGGATGAAATGCATTAAGAATGAGGGGAAGTGTGTTGTTGGTAAATGGGCCAATTGTTCAGTTCCAACGTCGCCTGTGGATCTACAGAGAATTGTATGTAAGAGCAAATGAAGTGTGGGTGCAGGTGATGCAGCGAGAGGCAGAGTGATGAAATAAAGAAGGATTTCTCTGTTGTTGTGACTGACACACACTGTGCTGGTAGAACTGCCTACCTGCAGGGTTGCTCCAGACTATATCATTTGTTTCTCCATTTCATACTTTAATCAATTTCTACCTTGCGAATTCTATTTGATAAAGTGACATTTTGTGTGTGTGTGCCTGTGGATGCACTTCTGTTGATGCCCATATGCAGCCGCTGCCTTTTTTAACGCAGTAGGAAGTTTCCTAATTTAGCTTTAGATTTGTTTCTATTTTATATTCAATTATAACTTGATGTTTCTTCTGCATTTTCAGTAGTGTGTGCAATTTTTCAAGACCCCATAGTGATATTGATTTGCTACTAATGAAGTGCAACCAGAGGAAGAAGAAAAAACGAAAAACACTTTCTCTTAATTAGGAAGATGAACACTCTAGACTGAATGAAAGTGGGACTTTTAACACTTAAAGGATCCAACTGAGAAAACTTAACGCCTACTAGATGATTGCGATACACTGTGCAGAATGGCAGACTGGTTGAAACATTAACATGAACTTAAGCTCATTCCCTGGTCTCGGCTCTTCCTTTTGACAGTCACTCAGCACATTATTTACCTCCACAAACCCAGACACTTGTTCACTACTCAGCTTACTTATGGGCCTCAGCTGTTCCAGGTAGGTTAGCAGGTTGCTGACCTAGCCACCTATCCACTGTTGTGTTTGATAGTCAGGAGCTGCTTCCTCAATGGAAAAGGCTATTTCATCCGTCACTGGAAAACAGTTATAGCTTTGTTTTGTCTGCTGTTTAGAGTGGAGCAACAGATCAGATGGTTTCTGCTGCCAGCTCCTTTCCTGCTTCTCTTGACTCTTGACCTTCATGTCTTCAGTTGGGATTTTAGCCCAGTTCTCTGCCCAGCCGTCACTTCTGGACATACTGAACTCACTTGTTGTTACAGTGGTGGACGGCAATATGGTATCCTAAGGTGTTTGAAAGTAGTAACCGTGCATGGGGTGCTTGGTGGTTGAGTAGTTACAGCAGAGTGCATCCCATGGTGGTGTAGCCTGAAGCAGTGATTGCCAGTTTGACACCTGACTGAGACAATCTTTACTGTATGTCATTCCACAGTCTCTCTCTGCTTTCCTGTAAGAAAACAGTAACTGTGTCTGTTTCATACTTCCCCATGAGACAAGGTATATAAGGTATAGTGTATATCGGGTAAATGATTTAGGAATGATCATAATTACATCTCAATTACCTAACATCACGTGACTCTCTGTACACCCTGAATGACAGGCACAAACAGCTGCTGAAGAGACCAACAGGGGCAATATACACTGAATGTGATGGCTTATTGATGCAGTGGGATGTCTCCCAGTTGTCTTCCCAGTTCTCTTAACAGCTTCTACAAGTGAATCACTGGCACAAAATACAGTGAAACTTTTAATGAGTCACTGAAATGCACTTTGTCCACCTAGTGGCAGGAGACGATATAGCAGCAATTGGTGGCTCCCTCAAGGCCCCACAATGTGATGTTTAATCAGCTGGTAATATTATATATTGCAGGGACGCTGTCATTAGTTTTTGTGCTGGTTTCTTTCCAGCTATATGGAAGTACAAGAGTTAGTTGGCTTATTCATCTCCTACCACTCTGTAAATAGACACAAAGGCCGATAGACCAACAGAATTTCTGGTCTGCATATGGAGAGAAAGTGTAGAACTATTTCACAGCAATTTCTATCCCCAAGCTCTACACACTGTACCCTGGGCTCTCTCTCAGGCTGTGTGAATACTGCAACTTAAGCACAAGTTGAAAGTAAAAAAAAAATGTTTGTCTTAACATTAATGGGTCTGTAGAGGGCTGCACACAGGCAGACATATTTTTTAAGCATGCATAAAAAAACTCACACAGTTTAAAATAGTTATATTACAGGATAAGGGTAACGCACTCTGCAGGTTTTTATAGATTATTGGTTCTCAGCTCTGAGGTGAACTTGGTTGTTTATCTGCTGCTGTGCCGCTTTTCTGTTCTCAGCGCAGTTTTATAAAACAGTGGATCCTTGATCCTCAGACAGTTTGGTTTGTGTGGAAAAGTTCAAAACTTGATATAGCTGCTTAGCCATGGTTACTCAGCTATGCTATGACTGGACAAATGCTGCGCAGTGGAGGAATTTAGAAAGTGGTCAATTTTAGCTTTACTTGTCAGATTTGTGAATTCTCCTCTCTGCTCCCGGTTCTTAAAGCAGTCATCTTCCTCTGCACCAGAAACCGGTGAATCTGCTTATGCAGTCGGTGAGCTCCTCTGAGGTCTTCATCTTTCGCCCCACAGAGACCTTAAAGCACGTAACTGAATACCAAATTCTGTGGTCTCATCAACAAAGGAACATTAGAGTGTGTGCTCCTTCAGTGCATTTGCATGCAGAAAGGCAGCCTGGCCACCTACCACCACCCCATTCCCCTCTGTCCAAAGAGGCAGGTACTGGAGGACTGTCAGGAGTAAATGTATAAAGTACCCAGGAGATCATCATCAAGGAACAGGCACAGCAGTAGCTTCTGAGCAACCATTTGGTGGACAGAGCTGTGTGTTGATATCACACATTTCACAGTGGGTTAGTAATACACATTTAAAATGCATTGAAAACCAGTTCTTGCACGTGCACCAGTTGGAAACCTGCCTCCTCCTTTCTCCTCGAGGCATCTTTCCCTGAATCTCTGAGAAATCCATTAGATAGAATTGCTGATATTCCCAGTGGGTCCCGGCCAAGACCGTGTGCTCGTCCATCTTGTTTGCCAGTATCATCACATCCATTGTAATGATAGATGACAAAGTTAGATCTGCTCTCTATCATGTAGAATAGTTGGAAACCATACAAGAGCTGCTGCAGCTGCTGAGCATCAACCTGGTGTCAGTTTGAAAAGATGTCGACAATCAGTTACTCTCCTGCAAAAGATATCTCAGAGGTATTGGAACGTGTGTGTGTGTGTGTGTGTGTGTGTGCGTGTGTGTGCATGTGTGTGCGTACTATGCTAAACTGCCTGGCAGCCACGGTGTTGGTAAATGATGCAACACCCTGAAACAAAGGTCTTCATCACATGACAAAAGGTGTGTGTGTATGTGTGTGTTTGGCTTGTGTGTGTGTGCGTGTGTGTGTACATTGCCATAAAACTGTAGATTTACAGTGTGCTGACAATATCACGTTGATAAAAGAGAGGCCAAGCCCTTATTGCGCCAACTGTGCTCACAAATAGCCAACCATGATACATGCATGCATACATGGTACATGCGTTTCCCTTCAGCAGAACTAGGAAGCGTTTGTTTTAATGCATCTGTTTTGTTTCAAACAGCTGTTTTTTCCATTATGTTCACAGTTTGTTTGTTTTTTCATTTTGTCTTTCAGAATAAAGTTATGAGCATTGATGCTGTAAAGGTCAAACTGCAGGTAAGAAAAAAATATTTGTATGAGTGTATGTGCGTGTGTGTGTGTGTGTTCTCTCTTTTTTTTTTTAATTACAAATCACTAGCAACTGTTTCCCATGGTGTAACTACCTCCCATACATCTTCATTACTTGCTGTGGGAGGGCCAAGGAGCCCAAACGATGACTTAATGAGTCCTTGGTTAATCTCTATCAGTCAATTAGCCTGCTGCTCTGCCTGACTGAAGACACTAGAGGGAATAGCCGACTTTCCATCAGATTATTAAGCCTGGAAGTTATCAGTGAGAGAGTCAGACAGCAGAGATGCCGATGAATCCTTGTCGTTCAAAAACAGCATTAGATACCGTCTGATGAGTTTTCCACCTCAGTTATGCAATGCTCACCGTCTCTCCTTCTTCATTTTTTTCCTTTTAAATGGATCTGTGTTAATCTATCAGTCTGTCTGTCAAATATGATCTTCCAGGTGATATCTCAGGAACAAGTTTAATGAAACATGTAGATACTTTTTAACTTGACAAGAAACATGGCACTGAAAGGAATCTTTTGGACATTACAGTTTGATGGGTCAAAATGTTGTTTTGATGCTCCGCTCCCATTATGGCAAACAGAAAACATATGCAAATTTCCGTTATGTGGGCACAGTAAGTGAAAAGTAATTATGTCCATTCCTGGACAGGTACAGTGTGTTTATCAGAGTATTTTGAGCTGCCTAATGCTTCCTGAAACAGATGGAGCTGTGAGACTCCAATGACAACATTAAGTCTGTGGGTCATTAGACCAATATGGTGAGCTGAAAGTCGCCAAAATGTCAGCATCAGTTTGAAAATTACATGCTTTGGATGTATTTGTACCAGATGCACAGATGCACACTGCAACTAGGAAATGTGATATAGAAAGATAAAACTTCTCAAGTACTAAATGATTTAAATTTAAATCTGAAGAGGTGATGCAGTTTGTTAACCACTGGGTTGCTTCTTTCATGGGAGGAAACATAATACATTTCAACATGTGCTCCCTGCCACACTCTCATTTCCAGCGTTACCATTATCTGCAATGGCAGTGCATGCATTACATGCATTATCTCGAGGCACATCACAGGCCATGGTCAATATCTTACAAAATTATGAAGAGAAACCCAATGGTTTTCACAATGAGCAAGCACTTAATGGAAAAAAGCCCTGCTTTAAACAGAAACTGGATTCAGGGGTGGGCAACCATCGGCTTTGACTGGTTGGGTTGATAGAAGTGAAATGAGGGTGAGAGGAGAAGGAGGCTGAGTGTAAATGGAGCAAAGATCTCATGAAAAAGCAAAGTGGTGAAAGATGCAAGTGTAAAACGGAGAGCAGAACACCGGCTGCAGATTCACTAAAGAGACTAAAAGCAGTTTCCAAGAAAATGAACAAAAGCTTTGCCAGTGTGAAACAACCACTGAAATAACATGGGGTCAGATAAATATGTAAATGCCCTTTATAACATCCACAATCACCGCTGTCAGCGTCATTATTCTTCAAAAGACTGTGCCACTGTAATATCCTGCAACACAAAGCATGCTCTGGTGCAGGAATAATTAACTCCAGTGTACAAGAAGATGTGGCTTATCAGTGACCTGGCGCATCTTTTGTTCTAGGAGAGCATACGAGCTTTCTGCATTCGCAAGGCACACACAACTTTACAATGATAGTGGCAGATTCACCACTGAATATCAAATCATTTTTGAGATAAGCCTCAGCCTGATTGGAAGAATTGCTTGAAAACAGCATGAATGGTTGACTTTTTAATATTTTTTGCTAAACCTTTGAAATTGTTCTAAATGGCAATACAAGAACAAGCAAAAAGAAAAGGTAATGTCAACATCTTCTCAAAGATCCACTTAAAGACATTTACTTATATTCTGTATAGTGGTGTGAAACAAGTCAGTTGTAGCATTATATAGGAAGAATAATAGGGGAAAATGTAAGATCACCATTCATCTCTGTGGATCCTCACAGTCTCTACCAAGAGCACAATGGCCTCCAGAATCCATTAGTGGAAGAATTGTGTAACAACCAGGAGCTCAATGCAGAGCCCTTCAACGAGGCAGCTGCTCAGTATAATTGAGCAACTTGGAAGAAGATATTTGATGAGGCAGTTGACCAGGACCTCAGCGGTCACTCTGGCTGAACTCTAGATCTCCAGTGTGGAAATGTGAGAAACATCCAAAGGTGAAACCATCACTGCAGCATTCCATCACATCTCGGTTTATGGCAGAGCGGCAGGACGAAAGCCTTCATCAACATGTTGACGTTCCCAAAGGAGCCACTGTGAGAAACAAGATTCCTCGCTCCGATGAAGCCACGATTGAACTGTTTGGCCTCAGTTCTGAACATCGTATCTGGCAGAAACCAGGCACCACTCATCACCTGCCCAGTAACATCCCAGCAGTGCTGTGGGGAAGAGAGACAAAAGCAATGCAGGAGTGTCTCTGGGACAGAACACTGACTCGAATCCAATTGCACATCTCTGGAGAGACCTGTTTTGTTGTTGTTCGCTGACGGTCACCATCCAAACTGACAGAGCTCGAGAGAATCTGCACCGAAAATCCTCAAATCCAGATGTTAAAAACTTGTTGCATCATCTCCAAGAAGGCTCCCAGCTGTTATGCTGGCCTTGTATGGGACAAGAGATTACTGATATGGGTAGACAGACATGCTAATGATAGCATCTCACACACTACAAATGCATATATACTACATACTATATATATACTTAAATCCATATATTCTTACTGTACCTTATAATCTCTTTCTTTGAAGGGCTTGCTGTGATTGGTACTTTAGGCCAGTGCTGTTCAGATTAGATAAAAGTGGGTTCACACAGACATGCTCAATATGTTGTGTAACTGGTGGTGATGGTGATGATGAAGACGTACTCCTGTTTGTCCTTTCAGATTTGGGACACTGCTGGTCAGGAGCGTTTCCGGAGCGTCACACATGCTTACTACCGCGATGCTCACGGTAGGTTTCCTCTGCGTCTGCTCGTGTGAGTGTGTTTGATTGTGACTGACGTTGTTGCCACTGCTCTTTGTTCTCTCCTGACAAACGCTCCGACTTGATGTTTCACCGCCTTTGTTTCCGTCAAATGTTGAAGACAGGATGACATCGGCCGTGTCCCTGATGCGCTCCCTTTCCTGTTGGGATAGGTTGCAGCTGATTTCATAGACTGGTGTGATAGGAGTGTGTGTGCAGGAATTTGCCAAAGGCTCTGTGATGTGCAGGTTGCCTCAAGCAGGAGGGTAACCAATGGGTGGGGAAATGAGCCTGCCTCTCTCACTGTGGGGGGCGTGACAGCTGCTACTCCTGTGTGTGTGTGTAGGTGTGTGTGTGTGTGTGTTGTGTGTGTGACTGTGTGTGTGTGTGACTGTGTGTGTGTAACAGTTATATCTTCAACAACCCCACAGAGTACAGATAACGGTGTGCCTGAGGCCAACCTGAATAAGCAGGTGTTTTGGAACACACACACACACACACTGCTATATAGCCATTATTTCTTCGGCAGCATAGAAAATAGCATCGGTGGCTGTTGTCGTCTCTTTATGAGTGTGTGTAATCTGTACATGTGTGTGTAGATGTGTTCCTATATATGCATTGACATATGGAATTACATATGTGTTCCAGGTACCTATATGTGCTTTGGCTCAGGATCAGTAAACGTGAACGTGTGTATGCGTGTTTGTATAGGCGTGTGTGTGTTGGCCAGTTGCCCAGTGTTGTTCTGATCTGTCAGTGTAACAGTTAACCCTCGCTGATCTTTAACAAGGCTCCCAGGGAGGCTGGAAGCAGCTCCTCTGAGTTGTCCATCTGTAGACTGACTTTAAATAAAGCTCATGCAGTCTGACAGGCAGGAGCAGGGGAGAGGATGCAGCGTGAACGCAGCTGTCACCAAAGCTGTTGATTCCCTTGAACTAATGGACAGTTTTTCGTGACGCGGGCTTTGAGATGTAAAGAATGGCCGGTTAAAGGTCTCGGCCCTTATTTCTGAGCATTGACAGGTAGAGGTGAACAACTCCAAAGTCTAAAGAAAAACATAACAATTATAGCGCTTCAACTCTGGATCTATATCATCTCCAAGCTTAGATGGAGGATAAAGCCTGGAGGTTGTTGTGAAGTATTCATGAATCCATATCAAACCATCGTGCTCCATGTAGTCTGTATGTTACATTAAAACCACTGGTTATATGATTTGGACACATGAAACATAAGCCAGACCTGTACACTCATATACTGCAGGAAAGAGAATCGATTGTGATTATGACAGTATCTTTGCTGTGAAGAAGTCCAGTGGGGCAAGCAACAGGCACACAGGAAAACTGAACAGACCCACGTTCGTTTCCAGACCAACATTAGGACCTAGAATACTTTTCAAGATGTGAACACAGTTTTCCTGTAAAACAAAGGTTTATTTGCAACAGTGACATGACAGCGATGTTCCCAGACTTGTGATTGGTTTGGTGAGGAGGGGTATCAATATATCAATATCAATGAAGTTAAGACCTCACACCACAGTTTTCATGAAAGTATCATGATGCTACAGGAAGAATCTGGTGATTCATCCTCTGTGAATCTAATCAACTGTGCCATGTCACTTTTTTAATTTTTTTTATAGCAGTTTGGATAATTCAATCAGGACCAGAAAAGTGGACAGATACTGACACAGACACTTGGCTGGTTTGGCTAAAACATCATAACTTTTATTCATATATGCAGCAAATAGCTCCTTAATAGTTGAGAGAGATAATTCAGACCTCATCAGCGTCTGCTATTGGTGTTTGTTTTATTCAGCTCCAGTCCTGATCTCCACCGTCATTAAACCCTTAATGAGAGAGCAACAAGAACCAGACAATCAGTGCAAACGAGCCGCTGGTTGCGGTGAACTCGGTGCAGTCTGCCAGGCCCATCTGGTGTAGAGGTTGCCACGAATGTCCAGCTGTGTCCAGACACCAGCTGCTGACTCCTTCTTGTTCTTGTTCTCTCTCTCTCTCTTCTCTCTCGCTCTCTTTCTCTTTCTCTCTCTCTTCTCTCTCTCTCTCTCTCTCTCTCTCTGTCTCCCAGTGGAGCTGACAGTTTGTCATTTCCACAGCATGGAATGAAACCACAGGGTGTTTGGAAAAAAAAGAAGAAAAGCATACTCAGGGGGTAGAACAAGTGTCCTGAGGAAGGTAGACAGGACAGGGACAGATGGAGGTGTAATATATGACAGGTGATATTTAAAGGAATAAAAAAAAGTGGGAGAAGGTGAAGGATAGAAAAAGGTCAGGTGAGATAAATGAATGTGAAGTAAAACAAGAGATCCCGAGGAACAATAATGAAATCTGTGGTGGCCCTGAGAGCTCAGCGCACTGCAACTGAAACACATCACAAACACACACATGTAATTAATCCACTAAATCACAACAGAGGTGTCTCCAGCAGACACAAGCATGGGGAGGCGGGGTTACCATGGAGGTGTAATACTCATGTGGTGGTGGTGGTTCGAGGCCAGTGTGTGGCACCACATCATCCTCTCACTCTTGCTACAGGGATTTAGGGGCGCAACAATAAATTGACATAGTCGACAAAAATTGATAACAAAATGATTTGCCAACGAGTTCAATAGTCGATAATTAGTTGGTAACGTCATTGTCCGTGTTTTTCACCCTGTGGAGCTGAACTGAACGCGGCTGCTCCCAGTCTCTGCTGGGAGTTGAGCAATAGCGACGGGGAAGTGACGTAAGGGTCTGGGATCATTTCACTCAACAAAAACACAACAAAACAAAGTTTCCCTTCCTATTCAAAGCAAAGGCCGGGGTGATTGATGTTCAGTGTGACGTGCTAGCCCGTTTTGACAAACAGTTTGTTTCAATGCTGCTTCACACAGCATCATGACCACATCCTCTGCCCTCAGACCCTCACATCGACTGAGCAACAACTCCCAAGAAAACCCTTTTAACAGGGAAAAACTAGTGAGGGTGAGCAACAGAACAGACAAGTCCTGTGATATTCAGCCTCCTTTCATATTTAATAGAGGGGGGGACTATACCTGACAATATCCCCAGCTCAAGCTGAATTTACAAGCTGATGGCTAAGAGCCATTTAGTAATTGTACACTTCATAATCCGATCAGTCGATTCATCGTTTCAGTAATCGAGAGATTAATCAACTATCGATATAGTTGTTAGTTGCAGCCCTACAGAAATTAAAGCAAAAAATAAAAGATAAAAGCAAGATGAACTTGCTGGAACACCTGCGTTATTCAGTGTTTTTAACTCCAAAAGTCACAAGTGAGGATGGACAAGCAATTCACAACAGTTTCATCACTTTTTAGTGTCCCAAAGAAACAGTTCAGTTGAGTTGTAGGACTGACATTACCCTGCATTTATATCTTTGCATTGTGTTTTCCTAAGTTGCGGTGCTTTGAGCTCCAATGGCGAATGTATAAATCAGTTCCAATATGCAAACAACATGTCCGTCACCGTTCTCAGGCTGTGGAGACAAAAGGAAACAGGCACTAATGTAGAGGTAAAGTGGAGAGTGAATAAAAGAGTAGCGCAAAATCATTGTAGAGCTTTCAATAGAAAGCAGTCCTGTAATGAAGAGGCATTATGGCTGAATAGAAGCAGCAGCTCGCTAAAACAAACACAGAAGAGCTGAGGGAAGGTTGTTGAGAGAGCTCAGGTGATGTGGGGACAGTGAGTAGTGTCACTCCAGGCCCTTCACGCACCTCTGCTTTGTGATAAATAATGTGCAGGCATGTAGTGGACTTACAAAATTAAAGAATCACTCCACGTCACTTTGTGCAGTCAGACATTTTATAACACAGATGTGACAATGATGGACATTTCAGCTTGAAATAAAACTCCTGCAGTGTCCTTTCTCATTACCTGACCTCACAGAAAGAGCCAACATGATGAATTTAAAGACAGGGAATGAGGGCGTTAGCAGATTTCACTGAACAGGTAAGTGCCGCATTATAGATGACAGCTCCAAATGGCGCTGTATGATTGAAAGGGTTGTTTGGGTTCTGTCGTTCAGAATGACGTGCTTTGTCTGCTTCATTCCTCTGTAATGACCTCCATCACCTTCTCTTTGGTATCCATGGGTAGAGAGGGGCTTATAACCTCTATAGTGAAGTGTCTGGTTCAGGCACATCACAGCAGTGGTCGTAATTAGTGCGGGGCTGGTGTAAATAGAAAGTCAAGTGGTGGTCATCATCACTGTCCAGTTTAAACCACATCATCACGGTCATCAGTGCAGAGTGACATTAAAGTACAGTACAGCTGAAGCTGATAGAAAATGATGTCAATGATTGTGCAGGTAAAAACTCTATATCTGCTGATGGCGTTAGATGGAAAGTTAGAACACAAAAGTCAAATAAGCATTTAAATATACAAGACTGATGTAGGAAATACTAAAATCTGTAGCCTTAGCTTATGCAACTGAGCTCAGCATAATAAAATAATAATAATGATA
The DNA here is from genome assembly GCA_900303245.1 of Selene dorsalis. Taxonomy (NCBI): domain Eukaryota; kingdom Metazoa; phylum Chordata; class Actinopteri; order Carangiformes; family Carangidae; genus Selene; species Selene dorsalis. The sequence goes on along the minus strand of OMNW01009694.1, from coordinate 15,820 downwards.
AATTATAGTGAAGTATTAATAAAGTAATTAAACTGCTGATCTTCAAAAGTGCAGGCCACAGGAAGCTGTTAGTATTTGCTGTGATGGTCTCCTTTAAAAAAAACAAATTTGTCTAAGAAGAAGTTGTATTATGATTATATTTCAGTCATCTCTTCTCAGAGTCACTTTCACATCTGAACACACAAACATGATCGATGCATTTTTTTAGATTTCTAATGAGTTACACTTTCCATCATAGACATGGATGTTGTTTCCTTAGTATCAAAGTACTCAGTGTACATCAGTAGAAATTTTGTAAACTGAAATTATAAATAGAAAATTTGGTGGATTTTATTAAAGCCATGCCTTATGAAAACGAAACAAAAACTAAAGGATCTGTCTTTTCAGAGTATAATTATCTTGATTTTGTATGAGTAGCTACTATTACTGGTACAATAGTACTACTTGTTTTTTTAAACATAGTGATGTTGCTGTCTCCAGTCTTCAGTTCTAATTGGCTGCACTCCATCAGAAACTGTTACTCAGATCAGCTGTTTTGCAAGGTGCATCTTCATCACTGTGGTTAAAACAAAGCCACAACAGAAAGGATGTAGGAACACAGACTTAGTGACAGAGTAAGATGAACTGCAGCTACATCTGTTTTTTTTTTTATTGTATCCGTGTCATTACTTCATTATGTCATAGCTCTGCTCTGCCTCTTTCCATCCTGCCTGCATCATCTTTTATTCCCTCTATTCCATCTTCTTCGGTCACTTCTCTCATCACTAATGAGCAACTGTGGGCCTCAATCAGCAGCAGCATGTGGGGGCGAAACACACCCAACTAAGGCAGGAGGACGGCAGAGGAGCGATGATCAAGAGTTGGATAAGGAAAGGAGCTGGGTTGGAGGCAAAACATTGAGGATATTGCTCTACTATACAGTACACAAAGCCATGAGCTGTGTGATCCAACACCAGGCGCTCTCTCTCTCTTTCCCACACACTTACTAACGTCTTGCATATTAACACAGATGCGCGAGGTCAGAGTCAAAGGCATTTTTGAGGCTTTATTCTTCGGCAATCGTGTGAAGTGAGTTCAGAGCAGTGGTTGGACCCTGAGGGACGGCTGGGCCTTCAGAGGAGGCAAAACATATCTGCATTTGGATATATTGAATAATGATTCTCTCCTAATTCTAATTTCAGCCTTGTTTTCTACCAGGTTTGCTTCAGAAATGAAAAGGTTACTCCCCTACAATCATGAAATATTGTTATGCAAACAGATTGTTTTTGTTGTTGTTGCTGCCCCCTCACTCATTGATTAGGACTTTATATCCAGGACAGAAGGTCTGATGCCCCCGTAACCGCATGTGTTTGTCTGATTTATAGCGGATGGGATGAAAAATCGTTCCCCTAGGCCTTCACCAAGGCTTAAGGCCAGAGCTGTCTCATGGGGTTTACCTTTTTCTATTTTCTACCCAGGGGTTTAAGCAAGCAGATCAGCAACTTTAGTCAATCGGACAGCTGTGACAGTTGGTGCCCCTGTGAGTGTTGGAGCGTCTGTGTGAGATGCCACAGTCAGTGATTGTGTGTTTTTAAGCACACACACTCTGGGAGAAGTTGGTTTAAGACTTCACTTTAATTTTCTCAGTTTGCCACAAGTTGAGAGACAGACAAAAGTGTCTGTGCGTGCGTTGTCTGTGTGTGTTAGGGTTGTCATGATACTAGAATTTCAAACTTGATACTGACATTCAGAAAAAATACTTCATACTCGATACCGTTTTTGATACCATGGGAGAAAACCTGACAAATAATAAAGAGGCGCTGGGATGATAGCACAGAGATGGCAACAAACATTTTCTATCTCCATGTTCTTTGTTTTTCTTCCCCAATAAAGAAAGAACATGGTGAGATACATTAAGGTTTTCTCTAAATTTGTGTCAATCCAGCATAATTAAGTTAGAAAATAAATGTTGAGAATAGATAAGATCATGAATCACAATCAGATGTCAGTGTGGTCCACATTTAGATGAACAGCTGGTTTTCAGAGCCAAACAGTTGCTGAGGAACAATTAACAAAACAGTACAGTCACCTCCATGGCCTCTCTTTGTGTTCAGTCAATTGCTGAACGCACCCAGAATGACAGGCACACAGAGCCAATGGTTTAAACATAATTCTCTCAGCCCACCAGGGTGGTTGGATTGGTGCAACTATGACAGGTGTGTCTATCGTCACAGTGAAATGATATATTATCAATTTTAAAATAGGTTAAAATAGAAAATCAATATGTTGGGGTCAATGTTGACGTTCTGCCGGGCCACCACAAGCCAATCAGTATATGGGAAACAGTGACACTTTTCTTTACCTGTCTCCAAATATGAATGGGTTTAGCCGTCACTATACCAGAGGAATTACACGTAATCGCGTCTCATGGTGATTGATACAGCTCTGTCTAAATGGATGCCATAGGACCGAGCCCCCCGTGGGCTGTGCTTAGCTGGGAGAAGAGGTGGAAATGACAACTGCTGCTGGGACTGTCAGAGGAATAATGAAGGTGATGGAAGGAGGGCTCACTGGTAGCGATCTCTCATGCTCTCTCTCATATGTTCGCAGAGTTACCTCATTGGCAGGTTGCAGCAACTTGCCTGGGGGGATAAAGGGAGTCAGATAACTTACACACACACACACACACACACACACACACACGTATTTTCATTAGTAGGTGTCCCAAGTGTGGAGTAATCATTGGTGTGCTTTCTATTTTCAAGGCAGTAATGGCCCAGAAGAGCGACTGTTGGCACTTAGTTGCTGTGATTTGCAAGCTGTTGGGAATATTCTGGCAGTGTGCTTAGTGCGCATGCAAATCAGTTCCAGCTCTAACTTTTGTAACCACATTTGAAACTTGACGTCAGTCATAACTCTGACATTTTCATGCATAATCATTGTCATAAAACCATTTAAGATGCTAGAGATACAACCAGCATATGCAATAACAAGTGACATTACAGCAGTGGGGTTAGATGAGAAGGTCCATACTATGATATGCTAAATGTGAAGTTTGAGCGAGTAGCTGATTATCATCACTGCAAAACAGCTAGCTTAGCTCTGTATGCAGAAAATAAGACAATATTTTATTGATTCACATGTTTATCTTAAAACTAAAGTTGGACAGAAAAGTGTGCATGCATGTATAATATATCATTTATTGCTTTGGAGTTATATGAAATTGCATTATCGTGTATCACTGTTATTTCTGCATGTAAAATGTGAAAGAACATAAAGGGACAATGGCTGTCAATAGAGTAAAAAGGTATTTTCAACCTGAAATGCAGTGGCAGTTGCAGCATAATGCCACTTGAAACGGGAAGAACAATGCAGACAACACAGCCAAACTTCTTCTCTTCATTGTTTTTTCACGTCTCATCTTTTTTGTTGGCATCGCCCCTCTTTAAATATTGCTCAGGAATCCCTCTCCCATCTGATTTAATGTATCCCATTTGCCGTCACTCCATCAAATACGGGCAAAACGACCGTAAAACTACCCAAGAGACATGCTATAGATCTGAGCCTGTTTTGTAATACCTTGTCTTATGTACTGAATATTTTTATGAGTCCTAAAACCACCGGTTAGTTCTGTGCACACTTGTCAAGTCCTCGTGAAGGATATGACCTTTGATTATTATTCGTCAAAATCTTATGTTTAAATCCTGAATGTTGCAGACTTATGTTTATTTGTATGCATACGTCAGTGTGCACTGCTTGTTTATGCGACTTATTCTCAACGGAAGGGGAGCAGCCAAGGTCAGTCTGTGATTATTGATGCAGATTATCATCTGAGAGATGATGGATGGCTGTGCTCTTTATGGATCACTTCACTCCATCAAACTCCATCTCTTCCTGCAGGAACTTTAATAGTCAAGGTGGCAGTGGCCCACAAAGTCAAACAGTTAATATTGTCTGTTTGCAGCTTGTGTGGGTCATATGTTGAGATGGAAGCACTACCTACAGCCACGAGTTTTTCATTTTCATTTTTAACCTCCAATGAATTCAAATTAAGATATCATCACCTTTTAAATTTATATGGCAAAAAGGTTAGCGAACAGTTGCTTATTAACACATCCATCACTTACAGAGCGATATAATCACTTATTTGTGTTTTTTTTTGTGTGTGTGTGTGTGTTGTGCCTTTTGGTTTTGGTCTCCACTGCTCTTTCAGTAGGAAAAGCTTCCTGCTGAGGCTGTTAGAGCAGGCAAAGTGAACCAATCAGTAAAGCTGTGGGTTTGACAGTTAAGTGAGCCGGAGCAAATTTCAGAGGCAATTGGATTGCATATATGTATTTAAATTACTCTCACCTATTATTTTCTACCCAGCGTGACATCTTTATCACCCTGCTGTGCTTGTTAAGACGGGCAGCCATAATAACATTAAGCCACAGGTATCTATTTTCTATGTCAGCTTCTCACCTGCCATCTTATTAGTCACAGCCTCATGTGCTGCGAGGTTGAAGGTCTGTCCATTAGCATTCCTGTTTACCTCAGCATATGTCTGTCTTTTAATTAACTCGTCTCACCTTTGTGTCTTAATCTGTCTGTATCTTGTTCCTACCAAATATTTGTTTACTCAGACTCCCTCCATCTTTCAAAGTTGTTGTTTTGCAGCCACAGCGTAACTGCCTGTGATAAAAAAAAAAAAAAAACCCTGCTTCTCCGCGGCTGTGAGAAAGTTCTGTAGCTTCATCTGTCTTGTGCTCTAGGCAAGATGTAATTGGATTAAGGGAGGGTGAAGGAAAGCAACTCCTTGTGGTCGACTCTGGTCTGATAAACACTGGAGCCACTTGAGAGGAAATTAACTGGTGGGGCAGGGTGCCTCTTTCTTTCCCTCTTTTGTCTTTTTTTTTTTCTTTCCACCCCTGTGTGTTGTCTCAGATTGAGGCAGACCACGCTCACGGTGATTACAACTCATTAAACACCCTACATGGACTTGTCTGTTTGGAATAAACAAATAGAGGACTTAATCTAAAACAGATTGGTAAAAATGCGGCCATGGCTGAGGGACGGAGGGGTTGAAGTTGGTGCAGGAAGGAGAAGACGAGGATGGATACAGAGACAGTGTAGGAATGAGGATAGAGTAAGATGTAGGGAGAAGATGGCTGGAGGGGTCAGATGCGGGGGTGGGAGGAGAGGAGTGCTGTGGAGGTAATTAGTTTAGGATAGTTCTTCCATGTGAGGGTTGATCCAGCTGAGAAAATGAGCTACCTCATAGGTGTAATGAGGTTTAGAACACACTCCCCCCAGTTTGCACTAAAAAAACTACCTGAGTTGATCTTCTTCTGTACGTCAGCACTGTGCAGTTGGGGGGGGTAATTAGAATTCACATGATTGTGCTGTCAGGGGTGAAACTACTGTTGTGGTGAATGGGAGAGTCTATTCTCTTCATGCTTTTCACCTGTGTACGATCCAACAGCTCCTGATTAAACTCAAGCAGAACTTAAAGGGATAGTTCAACATTTTTGGCAAATTCGCCCACTGCCATAATCCCTTTAGTTTTAGGAGCAGGTTCATTACCTTTATTTGTCACTGCCAGCTGTTTGGAGATCGGCGGAGAGATGTGAGCCGCTCAGCTTATGCTACCGAGGCTCATGGAACTTCTGGTTCTCCACAAATACACAATCCAACAACTCCAAAACGCTCTGGTGCACAAGTTTCAACCTTCACATTCACCAGGCTATGAAATATAATGAGTTCTTTTCAAGGCAAATGCATTCCACATCACGTTCGAGGTTTCTTTCCAGGAAAACTAACAACTCCACCAAACAGGTTTAATAGGTGAATAGTTTTCAGTCAGTGTCATGCAAAGTGTAGCAAACAGACAATAATAGTTGTATTTGGTGTGAGTTGCCTGCAGCAGTTAACTCTGCTCTGTATTCCTCACACAGTTTGTCAAGGTACATGGCAGGCTGGTTGTTCCAGACACCTCGGAGAACCTTCCTCTGCTCCTCAGTGGTTTTAATCCTCCTGGTGTCTTTTCTATCTTTGTATCAAACAAAGATGTAGAGGTCAGGACCCTGTGGAGGTCGGACTTCTTGTTCCTTCACTGAAGATGGTTCAATGTGACTCTGGTTGTGTGTTGAATTTAGGAGTGATTCTTGACGCCCACCGTTGTACGTGTTGAGTCAGTTCTGCTACCGGCCGTCTGGATTATATTCGGTTTTGAGGAAAGAAAATGTCATCTTTTGTACAACACACAAACAATTGAGAGGTGGTTGGGTTAGATGTTGGACATTAAAGTGACAGGACGTCACACCCTGACAGACACACAGAGTCAAATGGTAAAAACCTAATATTCACAGCCCTGGGACATGGCTGCATTGGCTTCTAGTGGCCAGGCCAACTATGAAATAAGTACAACCACAAGTGGATGTCGCCTGAGCAGGAACATGTTGATATCAACTATACATTAAAAACCACTAGCTCATTCCCACTTAATATTCTACAGTTGACTATCTGTTCCTGTCTCACATATGGTTTTTCAGAACAGCTGACATCAAATACAGTCATGTTTCCAACCTATCTCCTCTTTTCTCTGTCTGCAGCTCTTCTGCTTCTCTACGATGTCACCAACAAAGCGTCCTTCGACAACATACGGGTAAGAACGGTTACACTTCTTCATTCACTCCTTCACTGTTGCGTGTTTTGAGAAATGGCATATCTGAAGCTCCTAAGAAAAATGAGCACGCCTGGGTTAGGTGTGAGCAGCTGCTCCAAGTGAAGGATTTCGGGGATCTCCGTGCCTTGTTCACAGGTAGTGGTAAAATGGTTCAAAATGATGCATTAACAGCTGTAAAAGCTGAGCTGTATAGAGAGCTGAGCTTGAAGACAAAGCTCTCAATTTACCATTCAATTTATGTTCCAACACTCACTTAAGATCTTGAGCTCTGGATAGTGAGTGTAAGTGTGAGATTATGGTTACTACTGCAGCTCAAATGAGTTTTCTCCATGCAGTGACTGGGCTCAGCCTCACTGACTGTGAGGGGCTCAGCCATCTGGAGTCACCTTCCTCTGACAGTCTGCAGAGAGACAGTCACTGGTCAAAAAGAACCAGTTAAGGTGGACTGATAGAGATGTCTCCTGGAGACAGTGGTGGGAGACCCAGGATACAGTGGGACAGGATATACACTGATGAGCTGTTACATTAAAGCAGGTGACTGGTTTTAATGATGTGACTGATTTTTATTTTCCTTGAGTCAAGCCATAAATCAGTGGAAAAATAATTCAAACTATAAAATAAGTTTCAAATGAAATGACTGATGATTTAGAATTAACTCTTAAGGCTGTATATAACAATCTGACAACAATAGAAGCAGTTACCTCTTTTAATGTTGGCTGATCAGTGTGTATCTCTTCTGGCGTGGATTAAACAAGAGGAGCCTGATGTTGCTGGGGGGGGGCAGTCTGGACTACCTTGCTCAGCCTGCTGCCACTGTGAACCAGCCCCAGATAAGAAGCAGAAAGTGGAAGAAATTTGATATTTTGTCTATTAATGTGAATCAAAAAGATGAAACCGAAAACATGGGGAAGAGATTAGATTAGAACTAACTTTTCCCCCAAATGGATCCATCTCTTTGTAGTTGCCACCTGTCTCTCCTCTGAACTCAGCTCCCACTGTGATTTCTTTTCTCCCTCCGCCATCTCCCTCCCCATTAGGAGCCACTCCCCTCGTCTCTTGTACTGTAGGTGCATCACTTTCCTTTGATTAACACAGAGCGGAGTTAAGAGCAGAATGTGGCCATTATAAAAGCGTGCGTCTTACACATCAAGGAGAGAAATGGCTCCATGGCCATCTGGCTGGACTAATGCATTTCCATCTGGAGTCTGTGTGTGTGTGAGTTTGTAAGTTTGTTAGTTTGTGTGTGTGTGTGCGTGCAGGTGTACATGTGTGGGCTGCCGGCATGACCTGAATGCGTATGTGCTCTCATGCAGATGTGTGTGTAGGTGCCCAAATGGCTCATTACCAGAGGATGGAGAGCAGTCTCTAGAGAGAAACAGGCTCAGAACCTAGATTCCCTTCAAACAGCTGGTTAGCATCATTATGTTTTATAATAGTTTCTATTAAATCAACCCGTCTGCTATCTGAATGCCTGAGGGTGGAAAAAGAGACGAGAAAGGGGAAATTTTCTTGCATGTACACGTCAGTTTCTAGTGAACTCTGCTGACTTTGACTTGATAAAAAACAAAACTTATTCTCTGGACAGAGTGATAAGGCCCAGTCCCATTTTAACCACTTCCACTGGATTTTGGCCCCAGCACTCGGTTTTGCACGTTCTCGTGTAAGGGTAGGGTGTCCCAATTCTTTTAAAGGGGGGGAAAGCAAGGGGGAGTGCTTAACAACCTTTAAAATCACCCCTTAAATCAGAAGGAGGTCAGGTGCAGACTTCGAACGTAGTGCAAGATGAAAAGTGGCGAAGACCTCTTCTGTTTTGTGCATCTCTTCTTCGTTGGTTCGTTGGTTGAGAGGACAGTTCCTGTAAAGTTCCCACCCCCCCTGTTTTTATCAACAATCAGTATTGTTACGTGTGTGTTGTTTTGTCATCCAGTGTTTGGATAGCTTGGCTTTTAGAGTGACACTTTCAGTGAATGATAAAATGCTGGAAGTGTGAAACGATCTCATTCACATGTCTTCCAACTTGATCTAGAGTATGGTGACCAGGTGTTGAGATTCACTACCACACTGTCCCATACAGTTACAGTTGAGGGCATTTAATGCTGAGTGGACAGAAAAGGCGATGAAGACAATTACATGGAAGTTGCTTCAGAAGTTCAAATCCTCGCTCTGTTCTTTCCACTGACTGCATGGAGTGGACATGCTCCTTGGAAGTTACACAAATTGTAAAACACTGTCTTTCTTTCTTACTAATCGGATTAAACCTGGTTTAATTTAGTGGATTTCAGGATTTCCATCACTAATTTGTTTTGACATCATCAGGGGTTATTTCCTCAGACCTGTACAGCTCCTCACTGACTCGAGTCATAATGAATGCACTGACCTTGTAAAGTTCCCCTCACAGATTAGAAGTCATTCTATGAGTCGAGTCAAGAGTGCAGCAAGATTCTCTTGAATCTTGCGCACCAACACCTCCACTCCACCATGCAGTGTTAGGTTTCTTTTTTCTGCTGCTGAATGACTTTAGAAAGACCGAAGCCATCAGACACAAATAGCAGAACCAGGTCACAGGCCTCACCTTGTGTGTCAGCTCTCCTGAGAACCACAGGGCTTCTCCAATCACTGCCACATATTCCTGGAGCAATCAAAGAACACAGAAAGAGTAGGACAAGAGTAAATGATTTGAAGTAAGAGAGCTTTTGCTGAAATAGGAGCTGGGGGCTGCTCAGTGCAGGGCAGGATGAATTTCATGTGTTAGGTTTTGAAGAAGCACCAACACTGTCTGTGTGTTGTTGAAATCACAGTAATTTGAGCCTGTTCATTTTCACTTAATTATTAATTACTAAAACATTAAGTGCAGATTGTGCAGACGTAATACTCACACGTACAAACCATTGAAGCTTTCGCCTGAGGTGTGTTTTCCCTCACTCGTACCTGTTTGATGCTGAAGGTGTTGGTGACACACTGCGCTGTAGTGGCAGGTGCAGCAGTGTCACTGACAATCCAGCAGAGCTTTGAAATTGTAGTGTCAGGATTCACTGCGTGTTGTGCTGTCATCCACCCACCTGCTCGGAGCAGGCCAGCAGCACAGCACACGTCTGTCTCTGTTGACACTTCTGTGTGTGCCCCCAACAGACCCGTCCAAAATCACACACATTATCTTATGTTATACTTGTTTATATGGAATAAATGCCATTTATATACTTAAGCAGATGTTTTAATTGCATGAAATTTACTTATCTATTTTTACTTTGTATAATTTTGCTAGTAAAACATCTATTTTACTCGATGACACACAGTTTCACAGCTGTACCACAGACTGCTCTTTTATTTAATCTTCATCTACAACAAGGCCATTTATTCAAATGATAGTGCTTTTTAACTTTTCATGATGTACTTTCAATACAGAAACACAGAAATCTCAGAGCAAAACCCAAACAAACACAAAGGTGTGATGCATTCCAGGCACCCTCCATATATTAGCTCCATTCTCACAGTGGTAAATTAGCTGTTGTTTTCACAACAAGGATGTGTGCACTGCTCCAGAGTGGACAGATGCAGCTTGACAGTGTTGTTGGTGGAAGTGTCTCTGCTGAAGCAGTTTGGACAATCATACTGATTCTGGGCCATCTGAAAGCAGCTACAAAGAACTTTCATATTGTGTTGATTTTGGTGTCCCCTGTGGACAGTTTTGTCCAGTGGACCAACCCTGACCACTGCCTCCCGAAGGTATAGAGTTACACTATTTAGAAATAGCTCATTTGTTGTTGTAGGTCGAACAGAGACTTCAGCAGAAACAAGAGACTTTTGCATATCCTGTTAAATGTTCTTTGTAGGGGCTTTAATCAAACAACATTCACACTCATGAATAAAATGTTAATGCGCAAATAAATAGACCTGATGCATTTACCCATCCAAGTATAATAGTTTTGGAAAACACTTTCTTGCCGTGAATTAGTTGAAAAACTGAAGGTCGCTCTTATAATTGCACAGTTCCTTCAGTAAAAAAAAAAAATGTGAACATTTCTTCTGTTGTGGCTTATGTGTCACACTGATGGTTTCTCCTTCCAGCAGACATGTTTAAACACACTGACAACACTGACTGAAAGAAGAAAAACACCCCTATGCATATCAAAAAGCTCCAATTTATAGTTTGAGCTTTAGTTTTACCCAGTAAATGCATAGTGTTGCACTCGCATCTCTGACCACATCCATGTGCACTCAGTGCTCCTGCTGCACACTGTCAGCTCACACTGATGTCTCCCACAGTGTGAATCCATTTGCAGCAGACTCCCAGGGTGGCATTTGGGGTGATAGAGATGGAGACGGTGCCCAGTGATTTCCATCTCTCGCTCTCTTATTTGGTCTCCCATGTTTTCCTTTTCCTCTTTCACTCCTCTTTTCAGTGTCCATGCCATCTGTAATCATGACCACGGCCACTGCCCATTTCTGTCTATTCCTCTTCCCTTCCTCTGCTCAGCTTCTTCTCCTGCTCTCCTTCTGTTTCACTGCCACAAGGTTTTGCGCATTGCTTTAAATTTGCATAGCATAATGTCTAGTGTGTTTGTGGTAATTCTGCTAAATGAGAATCATCACTCTAAAAATTAAATAGGAAACAAATAAAATCAGTGACTGTTTTACATGTGGCCTTTAAAGCCACTTTCAGACACGCGCCTCATTATGTAAATGTGGCGTTGATTTATCAAGTCGTGTCCATGCCACATGTATTCAGAAGGGCAGAAGTCAGAAGTCACAGCAACACAAGGTTTCACATGCAATAGTAAATCCATCTAGTATCTGTAAATCCAGTAAATCCATCCCTAAATCATCACTGAACTCAAATGATAATAAGACCTGAAGGCCACCCTTAAATATTCTCTAAAACAGAAACCTTTTCAGCATGTGAGAAAATGGGAAGTATTTAGGAGTTTGTCTGAAACTAGTGAGTGCACAGCCAAGACAACAGCTCAGCTGGCACTCGCTTTTTGTGCAGAAACACAGAGATACACAGTGCATATTCTGGATGTGTAATGTAATGACATTTATCACATGACCCCATACCACTCTGTAGAACATAATAATAATAAAGCAGCCAACAGGATTTACATTTATTTACATATTTTTCTGCTTCTGTCATCAGACAACTGAACAGGTATGAAATATTCATTTAATGTGACTAAATATTAGCCTTTAATCAGGAGGCAAGTCTAAGCTTTGGGGACAAATTCATTACCATCCTGCTGCTCCATCGTCAGCCCCGCTCTCAACTCGCTCCAGTTACATCCTGTTCAATCTGCACCACTGCGAACACTGAGTACAATGAGCGTTTTTGATGCTCAGTACATCTGACAAAGAGTCTGCCATGTGTGATGCACGTAGGTCTCGATGACTTCAGGTCTGCAGCTTTGCCCTTTTAAAGTGATAATATCATGTTGTCCTGCCATATAAAAGAGAAGAACAGGACACAGTGCATTCAGAGTTAATACACCTTCGTTTTTCTCACATCATGTTATGTGCTTTAAATTTAGGAGGTCACAGAATTCTGCAAAGTTCTTGAAAAGGAAAAAACAGAAATGCCAAATGAATAACTGTTCACACGTTACTCAGTACATAGTTGAAGCACCTATGGCAGCAATTACAACCTCTGTTGACACAGCAAGCGTAACACACTGGGATTCTGGGGATTTTCTGCCATTCTCCTCTGCAGATCCTCAAAAGCTCTATCAGATTAGATGAGGAAGTCTGTGGACGCCATTTCCAGGTCCCCATAGTGTTTGATTTGGTTCTGGCTGGGGCATTAAAGGATATTTACCAAGTTGTCCCAAAGCCAAAGAAGGTGAACCTTTGACCCAGTCTGATCTCCTGAGAACCTGGACCTGGTTTTCATTATTAACCCTGACCACTCGCTCTATCCATGCTCCACAGCATGACACCACCACCACTGTGCTTCACCACTGGGATGGTATTGTGCCAATTTAAACCAAACAGTTCAATATTGGTTTCATTAGTGGGATAAATTTATTTCTCATAGTCTTAGATTCATTTAGGTGTTGTTGCAAACTCCAATTGGCCTTATAATGTGTCACTGATGAGAGGCTTTGGTTTGCCTATCGATGGAGTGCTTCTTCCCACTTACTTGCAATTTGGATGTGCAGGCAGCTCTAGGAAGAGACCTGGTCCAGAGTTATTCTATTAAATAATGATGGAGAACTGCTGTTGCAGTGCAGGAGAATGCAGTAGCCTTCCACATTAAGACAACTCACACAAATATGATAGGCTAGTGCTGATGCTCACTCAGGTGCATACTACACACACACACACACACACACACACACACACACACACACACACACACACACACACACACACACACACACACACACACACACACACACACACACACACACACACACCCACACACACACACACACACAGACACACACACACACACACACAGACACACTTCTTACCTCATGATGCTTCCACAGTGACTTTCTGTGTGACACTGTGAACAAGGTGATGCCCACCTGTCAGAGAAAAAACTGTTAGTACTAGATACACAAACACACACACACACACAGACAC
>OMNW01009693.1:0-15426 GCA_900303245.1 Selene dorsalis | reverse complement strand
CCTGTATCTTCCTCCAGAAGGTAAAAGGTGGAGTAGATGGTGTGCAGGGTGTGATGGGTCCTGTAGGATGTTATGCTCTCTACTGAGGTAGCGGGGGTTGAAGACTCTCTGGAATCTCTGGAAAGCTGGTTCCAATGATTTTTCCAGCTGACTTCACCACTCTCTGAAGATCTTAATATTCCACCACACCAGCAGACAATATGACAGGACACTGCAAGGTTGAATGGTGGGTCCAGAGTCCAGGTTGGAGCTTTGTGTCTGACTGAAAGTCTGCTGACTGCTTTGTTGTGACATCACAAAGTTACAGTCCTGATGGTTCAGTTTCTGAATTCAGGCTGTATGCATTTGTCTGTGGACTATGACTTTAATCGTCCTGTATTTGGAAACTGTCACTTTTATTAAACCGATAAGGGACGCACTTTGTTTCGTATTTGTGGTGATTTTTTGTTGTAGTGAAACGGTGCAGTTCTGTCTGCTGCTGCTGACTCTCCCATCTGGAATGAGCTTCTCATTGGCCAATGAGACGTTATGTGGCTGTGTCCCTGTTGCTACGAGAATATGGATCTCTTGCCCAAAAGAAAGTGCTGTCAGTGTTGGATGATACCACTTTCAGAGATGTGGCTGACACATGACGCTACCCAGACCCAAGTCTGGGGGCAAAAAAGAAAAAGAAAAAAACATCGCAGAAGTACAGAAAAGAATGGGAAAACACTAATGACAGGAAAACGTGAGAGATAATTCATACAAAGCCAACTGCACGTCTCCCAACGATGTTTCTCCATCAGTCACGGAGGAATCACTGACGTTAGACAGCATGGGTCAGGAGACAACCATAGAGGAACAAGAGACTTCAGAGGAGTCAGGGAGCTCTTTCACAGTTTGTTGTTCACCAAGCATCTCCAGAGACTGATATGGCATGTATTAATAATCATATTGATTTTATTAAACCCAGATCTGGTTGATAGATAGGGTAGCAGTGACATGGAAGCTAATCTGAAAGCACAGCTAGAGAAGCTGAACCACAGTAAAGCTGTCAGGATAGCCTCTGGGGAAGTGGAAGGCCTACTGCAAAATGTTTAATCACATGTAGATCACTGCTCCGCTCATAAACTGTGATTGTCTGTAGACTATTAAAGTTGAAGTTCCTCTTATTTATACTCAGTAATGTAGTAAAAACAAAACACTTAACTGTTTTATGTAGAGCTATAATAAAATAATAACAATGATAATTGTTATTGCAGCCCCCCCCGCCCCCCATGGACATCTACCATTATCCTGTATGAGACCTTTAAACTTCATTGGTGGCATTTGTAAAGTGAAATGACATATAAAAGTACAGCAGACTTTCCTTCTCCTCCCACAGCGCCGTGCTTCTCCAAGCATGGCTGTGTGTTGTCTCTGTATTACCATGATAAGCTGCTCTCCTTCGCCCACCTCACCCAACAGTCCACCATTATTGACAGCTATTGATGCGCTGTTATTGTGTCACTGCAAAATCCAAAAGTGGATGTGAAATATTGATCACATTTAGAAAACAGATCAAAGGAAACAGCAGCTGGTTATCTGCTGGCTTTGCGGCGGTGGTCATTCACGTGGTACAAACCAACCATTAGTCCAGAATCAGCAGCTAATGTCTGCAGGCATTCACAAAGCCACTTAATGCTGCAGTGCTTCAGTTACCATGCATTGTGTGTGTAACCCCAGGCATTAGCTAAGTCTTTACGTTGCTGCAGCTTGTGATAGAAGAGCCCGTTAAAACACTTGAAGCCTGTGAAGTAATCCTCTGTTTTTCTTGAAAGCCAAGGCTTTGTTTCACCTCCCTCGTGGGCTAAACTCAGTCATGAGCATAAAAGGAATCAGCTCTGCTTATTGGATGGACTGCATTTGTCGTCTGGCCTCATTGGCTTATTGAGCACCTCACTGATCATTATCAAGACTTATGGAGGCTCTGTGTCCAGCAGGTACCACTGAATCACTCTGGATACTGCCAGAGGAGCCTGGTGAAAGGTCGTTGTATTTGGGTCGCATCTTCACGCTAATGGATGATGTCAGGGAGGAGATCCTACGTCACAAACTGAGGTCAGACCCACAGCTCTCCCAAGGATGCAGAGCTGTGGGTCTGATCTCTGGTATAATATTTGTTTGATTTTTATGGGAGGGTTTCCAACGAAGAGGGAGAAAGACGAGGAGAAAGAGAGAGAGGGAGGGAGAGAGAGAGAGAGAGAGCCTGGATGTTTTGCTGGAGTGCACTGTAAACAATCAGAGCTCTGCTGGTCTGACTCATTGATACAAATAGACCTTTACCACTGTCAACAACCACCTTTAAACTTACTTCAGTGGACACTAACTGCTGATTATGAGACTGACTTCAGGCTTCTCTGCTGTATGTATGCAGTATGTATTATGTAGTCTTTGTTATCTGAGCTCAATTCAGTGTTATTTATTTTGTGCTAAATCATAACACAGTTTACCTCATAGACCTTTACAGAGTCAGGTAAGACCAACTGCATATACTGCTGACTGCCAGCATGAAATGAATACTGTAATACTATATAAATACAACAACTGGGTGCATTGGTGTATTTAATAATAACAACATTGTAATTAATAATAATAATGATGAGCTGGGGCCGCACAGCATTGCATTATAAACCAAGATCTTGGGAACTTGACATCTTAAGCTGTGGATACAGTTGTGCACTTTGTTGTTTTACATACTGGTTATATAAGCATGAAAATGAAGCTAGTGCTGGCAGGTGGATCAGTGATCCATTTATACATAGAATCACACCTGCCGACAGGGGGAAAACCATTACATTATGAGCAGGAATATTTTTTTTAAATAGGCCTGACTGTGGAAAAAATATGTAATTTTTAAGTTACATAAAAGCTTTTTTTTTTCTTCCTAATTGTCCTTGAACATCCCCACCCCAACACAAAAATGGTTTGGCCAGACACTAACATCATTAGAAGGCAATAAACAGCGCAGCCATCAATGTTTACCACCCTTGTAACGTAACTGGCCAGCTCTGATTTTAAAGTCCATTAGCTTGTATAAACACCTGACTGGAGCAGTACTAGTTAAAAACAACAACAAATCATCTCATCCCAGGCCCGGGCAAGACCGTCAGCTGGCCTGCATACTATTCATTTTAACTTCTGTAAGGTCAAAGGTGAAATGAATCATGTTTCTGAATAGAATAGAATGGATTAGAATAGAAAACAATATTGTCATTGCACAGAGTACAATGACATTTAAAAGTGCTTCTGAGATGCAACATTTCAAAGACAGATCAATCACACATCATAAAAAAGTTGAACAACAATGAATCTTAATAAACTGAGTGAGAATAATTTAATGCATGTGCATTTAGAGTTCTGATGGCCCAGGGGAAGAGGCCATCTTTGAGTCTATTTGTTGTGCTTTTCAAGCTCCTGTAGCGTCTCCCCGAGACCAGGAGAGCAAACAGTTTGTGACCTGGGTGGTTATGTTTTTAGCCTTATTGAGGCACCATGATTTGGCGATGCCAGCACACTCTCCACTGTGGATCTATGGAATGATACCTGCAGATTCATCTGAAACATCGCAAGAATGAATATTGAAGAAGTGAAATATGCAGCCACTGAACATTTTGTAGGTACATTCACAATCATAATGAATCTTTATTGTCTGGAGTACGCTGAGCTCTCAGCAATTTCGCAGTTTATACTGTTTAAAGGGGAACTATGCAGGTCCGGTCACTTTCCCTCTGTTTTGCTAACCCTCCTCCTCCAGGCCATGTGCATTTATTTTTAATGAAGCTGGTGAGAAATCAATCCATGGAGCAGGGGATAATGTTATTTATCTTATACGATGTTACGACGTGTATATTTGTGTAGTCTTATCTGTCATAAACAAGAGATTACAGGTTGCGTGGCGCGTTTCTGTCCCGGTGCTGCCGGGACCAGAGCTGGGACGCCGGGTCAGAGGTAATGATCTTGAAAGGTTGGTTTTCAAACTCTGAAGCTGTTTATGGTAAAAATGTAGCATATTTAAGCTAAAAAATCCTGAAGAGTTCCTCTTAAAAACATACAGATCTCTTACAGTATTTGCTGCTGTAAATTATTAGAATACCTTTCTAAGAAACTAAGAGACGTGTTGGTGATGCTTGTTGGTGTAGGTGTGCTGGCCTGATTATATCACAATAATCTGACTATTAATCATTCAAAGTTTGACATGTGAATAATCTAATTTGTCCCACTCCATTGTATTTCCACGGTTCATCATGGACACAGGTAATAAATGACAAACCTAATTAACTTCCATCTTTGTAAGTTTGAAGTAAATCAGAGCTTAAAGATGAGATGAATGAAAGTTTGGTAGCTGCAGGTCATTACAGGACAGATTCTCAGCAGAATGATTCAGATCTTTCCTCAAGTACATTTTGAATTTGATCTCCAACAGAGAGATAACAATTCCCATCATAATCAGAATGATCATAATATTCCCACATTTGATCTTCAGATGGGTAATTAAGTGTCTCCAGTTTCCAGTGGTGACCACTGAGCAGATGGTAATGATGCAGGGTGTGGACAGTCCTGCAGCTGCATGGAGATAATTAATGAGGATGAAGATGTTACAGGCTCTGGTTGAGATTATGAGACTAAAGTAATATTCTACTTATTCGTTTTCTTCTCATTTGACGGGTATTTATTTCTTTACGCAAAATGAGTTTCTGAACGATCTGTGGTTTCCTCGTGTGTCATTGTCAGCTTTATAACCATACTGACTCATTGTGGATGATTTGTAATGTGATTAAGTTGGAACACATTTGGAAATCTCTCTCTCTGCCTCATTTCTAGTCAGTACAGAGGAGTGTGCTGCTGTGACCTGTGGTGTTCTGGTACTGTTCACATACCATAAACAGCTGCTGAAAGGCTGTTTGGTTGAACATCAAACATCTCTGACCTCAAAGTTCTAACGTTATGAAGGGCAGATTGCTGCCTGTTTATGCTTTTACACATTTTACTAAAATGTGTTGCCCACATTTTATGTACAGTGTTCATTTGCACTAATGATGTCATTCCCCCCCTGTGTTGTTATCGTTACAGTCTCATCATAATATCACAGGTTATGTTTTGCACCACTGTTGCATCGATGCTACTTGTTCATGTCATCATTGTTTTATTGCTGTGTGTGCACAGTTTGTCTTGCACTGGTTGTGTGTTCTTTGTGTTTAAAGGAGAAGTTCCATTTTTTGCAACCTGGAGGTGCCATTTGATAAATTACATTTGTTGAGGTAGCATTGTGGATCTTTGACAGATAAAGCCCTGGCGTAGCTTGACAAGCTATTGTTCTCTGCCATACTTCCATTGCCAGAATGCGCACGCAGCACACATGGGTCTATAGACGCCTGTCCCAAATATAATCCAGTTCAATTCAGCAGTTGAAGCAAACAAAAGCCTGAGTTTCTATTTGAGAATTTATGGTGTGTTATGATCTTGTCGTATCCACTCTCAGTGACGGACAATAGCATGGTCATAAGGATCATGCTTTGTTAGCTCTAGTGTAAACTTTATTCCTGCCCTGACAAGTCTGTCACACTACAGTGGTATCATTTACATTTACAGTGAATGTCTTTTGCTGTGTTTTTGCCTCCCATCCACACTATGACTGAGAACCTACACAGACACAGTCACATAACGGCATTAATGGCATAGTTAACGAATGTTCCCGCTGCAGTTAACGGTGGGTGTTTCTGCAGCACCACAACTTCCCACAGTTGTGATCCATCAATCAAACATGATGAGTAAAAAACCTTCCACTATAACCACCTCCCAAAGCCTTTCCACACACTGCAGTCCATGCTCCAGTTTCTCCACAGCCTATTCTTTACTTTGTGCTTGTGAAAACTGAATTTGGGACGTAACACAGTGGGCGAGCGTCTCTCCGAGCTTTGAGATGGGCTCCTTGGCAGTTTCGTATTGAAGGATGACAGCAGAGCAGAGACAGAGAGGAAAAGTATTACATGACCAACAAACTTCATATCATCACCAAATTACAATTATGTTGTATGGCTAAAGCTGTCAATCATTTTCTGTGATTGATTTTTGAGTGACAGTTTGTGGAAACTCCTCCCTAGAAAATGTCATCCTGTTCATTGAAACATCATATGATTTCAGATGAAACAACAAGCAGTGTGTTTTGAGGAATGTTGGCTTAAGTTTTAGGTCCATATAATAAAAACTTCCAGATGAACACACCTGAAAACAGAAAGGGTTGTAAGCATTCACCCCCATACAGTTGTCAGAGGTCCAAAACAAGCCAGACAGGGTTTGAAGAACCAAGCCAGTGTTCAAGAAGATATGTCAAATGGCAGCAGCAGGGAATGACTGCACCATGGACCAAGGTTGAATAAGGTTAGAAGGTAAAAAAAAAAGAGTATAAGAAAAAAGAAGGACTTTAGGTGAAACAGCAAAGGTTTACCATGGAAACTCTGCATTTCAATGTCCTGGACCCTGTTCTCAGTGACATATCTTCATGCCAGCTGACCACTGTGATGCTCAAGGCCATCATGGAGGACACACTGCTCCAAATAATCACTAGTTTCATTTTCAAACCACTTGCTTTGTTGCCAGCCAGCTCAGCCAACTTCCAATTCTCAAAAGTGCAACAATCGCAAAACTGACTGAAATGAGTGGACACTGGTGGCCAGTTAAGGAGCTTTTTAGCAACAACCTATGTAGAAAGCAGCACTCACCCAAGTCCTGAATACAGTTAAATACAGAACCCAGACCTGTCCCACAAAGATGGCTGATGATCATATATTCACTGTCAATAGGTTGCAGATGACAAATGCGACCAGCCTTCATACAGAGACACACATGCATCGTTTGTGTTCCTGATCTCCAGGACAGTCTCCTGGAGCATTTTTTTTCTGATGGTTGTGGCTGTAGACAGTGGCCACAGCCAGATGTCAATATGACAATAGCTTCACTCAATTGAGCCAATCGAATCGTTTGTTTACCCTGCGTGGCCAGTGTGCCAGGGAGAGTGTGCCACAGCTCCACAGACCTGCTTCTCCCGCTGGTGTTGTGTCAGACTGGTTCCCAGTGGTGTACTGGAGAGTATACGCCGGTATATGGCGTATACCCACTTATTTTTCAGTCAGCATAGCATATACCCACTTCTCAGTCCCCTCTAATGCACATCATTTAGTGGTGTCTGCAAGCCAAATTACCCAGTTTCCTTTCATAGGATGGTGAGGGCATAATGACCCACCCTACACTACCTCTAATTGGCTGGTACTCATTGCCTTTGTTGGTTAGATTGGTTAGGTTTAGGCATGAGGACTGATGAGCCAATCAGAGGCAGAGTAGGGCGGGCAATGCTTGGGAAAACAAATGTTGCCAACAGTTAATTTAACGTTCCTACCATTTTAAATTATTCTCCTTTAGAATATGTAATGAACAGGTAAGATGAAGCGAGATATTCAAACAAAACATTTCCTTTAACAATTGCAAGCATCCTCATGAATCTACATCAGCCAACAGCTCAGGTAATGTTAGTGGCACTACACCGGTGCTGTTAGCGTTAGTCTGTCCCCCCCTCCTGAAGGAGGTGCTGCCTCTTCATCCACAGCCAAAGATGCCAGTACAACATCAGATGAAGACATCAACTATGGTGGGTGGGCCCTTTTTTACTGCTGGACCTTGTAAATTATGTTAATAACATGTCTGGGCTCGACAGTGGATGAACTTTGAAATTCAGGAGTCTGGCCAGGGAAGTAGAGCAACACGTCAGCCTTGAGAAACAAAGTGAGAAACACGCTCCTGAGGACACACACTCAAGCTGTGAAGGTGGAAGAACAACAGAAAGAAGCAGCCATTGAGAATGCAATGGAGGTTATGGCTGAGTCCTACATGAAGGAAACCGAAGCTGTGTTTCAAACAGCCTACCATTTGGCTGAAAAGAACAGACCCTTTTCTGACCATGAGAGCCTCATTGAACTGTAGGAAGTGAATGATGTGAAGATGGGCTCAATACTTCATTCACGTTACAGTGCAACACAAATAATACATGTTGCCATTGAGATACAGAGCAAAATTGTCAGTAACATAATAGCATCATTGCATAACTTAGCTGTCCTAATTGATGAGGCCTCTTCTTTAAGTCATAAAGCTGTCATGACAGTTTCTGTTAAAGCACCAGTGAAGTAGAAAAGCCCTGATTTCATATTCCTTGAACTTGTTGAACTAGAAAATCAGAGAGCAGACGGCATAGTACTCAGTAATCACCTTTTTAACTAATGCTGGCTTTACAGAAGAGTGGCTTCATGAAAACTGGGTAACATTTGTATTTGATGGAGCCAGTGTCATGTTAGGAAAGCAGTCAGGAGTAGCAACCAGGTTGACCTCGAGATTTCCAGAGCTTTTTGTATGGCATTGTATGAACCATAGACTTGAACTAGCTGTGTCCGATGCAGTTGATGAGGTAACATGGGTCAATCACTTTAAAACTTTTATGCAGAAGCTTCATTCTCTGTGTAATATGTCTAACAAAAATGAACGTGGAGTCATAGATGCAGCAGCTGATGCAGCCGGTAACTAGCTTGGGGGTTTGTGTTTGTGTCGTCCTGCTCTAAAGCAGTCTGCTTTCTCACGAGATGAGGTCATAGCTCTACCCATGGCCGAGATCTGGGACACTGGGACGGAGGACTTGATCTTGCAAAGTCGGTTTTCAGCCAAGATATGTTAGGGGGCAAGTAGACTGGCCCCATTCTCCCCATAACAACTCTCTTAACCATCACAGTTATTCCGAAGCTGTATAATTACGGCCGAAATCCTGCAAAGTTCCCCTTTAATTTTTAGGTCCGTCTATAACTAGTAGGCAGCAAAGACAGGAGCAGCTCCTGCATGGGGAGCGTGGCTCTGACTTAGCTCCTCAGTTGAACCAGCAGCAGCACCGGCACGGAACTAGCACCAGGTTCTATTTCGTGGAAAAGGGTATTTGTGAACCAGCTCCAGCACCGGCCCAGAGCATTAGAATTGTCTTGGTAGGTAATGTGCTGTATGGGGACCTGCCCACTGTTAGGGCCACACTCTAGTGGTCATAACAGGAACTGTAATTTCTGGTTCATCAGTGTTGGCCTCATTATTCAGCTACTACATGGGTGTATGGATCCTTTGTTTTTATAGAAGTGTATTAAAAGTAATCAGATGCTTTTAAAATCAGATGAGAGAGCAGTTGCTAAAACCAGGAAACAACAGAATGCTGAATGAGCATCTATACTGATATTTATTCCCAGAATAAAATCAGGAGTAAAGTCACAGGTAAAAGTCACTCACACAGTTTCACTGTCGAGCCCTCGTCTTATCCACATCAGGAAGCTTGTGGCTTCTCTGCTGGTGGCTACTGGTGTCGCATCTCTGCTGCTGTTTGCTCCTTCTCCCTCTGCTCCAGCTTCCACTTCCACTTCCACTCCTGGCTTCCTGCTTTCCTGCTAGTGTCCCTGTATTTAAATGTTCGCTAAGGCTATGCGGGTTGTGCAATATGTCATTTTATATCATATATGAATGGTGTGGGTCATGTAACAGGTAGCTATGTGGGGAGTCATTATTTGTCAGCAAGTGTGTATGTGTATGAGAGCATGTGCTGCTTTGATGTTGTTTTCTGTGGAACTGCAGATGGACTGAGTCCAAAACAAATTTCCCCACAGGGACAACAAAGTATATTGAATTGAATTGATGCTCAGAGGCTGATGACTCCTGAGGCAGGTGATCAGTGTACAGATGTGTGGCCTGGGACTAAGCGATGCAAACATGCCTTCCTGACCTGCTCACTAGCAGCTGCTTTGTCTACATGTTACCTCAGGTGTGTGTTGGAATATGCAGTATTTTGTCCTTCCTTTCATCCTCTACAAGTCATACAGTTAAAAGTCTCATTGCTTTTCTATCAGCTTCATCAGCAATCTTTAAATGACTCATCATCTCGGCTGGAACTAACTGTTCTGTAATGTGGATTATTGAGTGCAGCTGATGGGCAAAAAAGTGCCATTTTAATACATTTAAAATTAAATCTACAAGACCATGAAGTGGGTAAAGACCAATGGGGTCTGAATGATTTCTGAAACCACTCTATATTCAGACTGTCCTCTGGAAATGAGGACCAGCAGTGTAGAAGAGCTTATAAATAAGCACTTACTGTACTGGTGATACAGGCACCAGCTCTGTGGCTGCTGCTGCTGCTGGGATTTAACACAGTTATGTTTTCACGCTGTGCTTCCTAATAATATTCTAAAAATAAATAAAATAAGATATTGTAGCTTGATACACATGATATCAATAAATATCACAGCATATTGGGGACAGAGCAGCATGGGTTTCAATCTATTGTAAGTTTTGATGATGACTTCAATAACTGGTGGCCCACTGCTCCGAGTGAGCCACAGCCTGCTGCTGAAGACCGTGGTCACTCTGCCACAGTCAGCTGGAGTGATGCCAGTGACAACAGCAGAGACTATATATGAAGGTCATTACAGCCCTGTTATTCCAGCAGAACTTAGGCAGCGTGGACAAACTAACCGAGAGTGGGATGCTGACGATAAAAAAGTGAAGGCTTCATTGGCATATTCCGATCATCAGTGCATGCTGTGTGATTATGACTGAAGCATACACAGTCTGGAGCTGAGGAGTTCATTATGCTGGGATCAGACTACATGAAATCACCTGGGAAACAATCCTCAACCAAAAGTCACTGAACCCCCCCTCCTTTGCCATGTCCAGGCTGCAATACTGTATATACTGTACTGTACAATACTGTATAATGTTCTCCCCCAGGAAAAGTCAGGGCCCTATGGAGTTCAGGTAGCCTTCTCAGTCCCTGCGATGACAGGTAACAGAAAACTGGCGAGAAATAAAAAAGGTTCAATTACATCTGCCAATTTATTGAGTATGGCATGTGAACCTCGAAACATACCAGTGTCTCCTGTTATCTCCACAAGGTTAGGCCTAGTCAATATTAGATCACTGGCCAACAAATCTCTGTTAGTCAATGACATCATTATGACCTATAGTCTAGATTTTTTACTCCTTAGTGAAACATGGCTGACTGAATGTAGCTGTGGTACCATTCTCAATGAGGCATCACCAACAAATTTCAGTTTGATGAATAAGTGTCGAGGTGGCAAGAAGGGAGTTGCTGCCATTTTTAAATCAGTATTTCAGTGTAAGGAAATGATATTTGGTGATTTTAGCTTGCTTGAATATCTCCAAAAGTTCTTTTTCTAATCATTTATAGATCTCCAAGATACTCAGGAAAATTCATTGATGAGTTTGCTGAACTGCTATCAGACTACAACTTTTTTATCATAACTGGAGATTTTAACATTCACATAGACAAAAACATGGACACTAATGCCGAAGAACTCTTTCAGCATGTGAAAGGGCCCACACACACACTTGGGGTTACACTCTGGATCGTGTTATCCTTAAAGGTGTTGACATTTCTTCTGTTAATGTTAAAGACTTGGCAATTTCTGATCATTTCTGTGTGTTCTTTGACGTACAGATCATTCCAAACATTCAGTTAACCTCCGTGTCTGTTAGGAAAAGGCACATAAAAGAGAAAACCAGTGCTAAGTTTATGGAGCCTATACCTATATCACCAACTGTGAGTGCAGATGCCGGACGAACTCCTGGATAATTTCAAATGGAGAATCTCAAATGTCATGGATGCTGTTCCATCCATTAAAACTAGGACAACCTTGAGCAGACAGAAAACACCATGGAGGAACACAATGATGGTAAAGGCCTTGAAAACAGAATGCAGGAAAGCAGAGTGTAAATGGAGGAAAACTAAACTTCAAATTCATCATGACCTCTACAAACAAGTGTGACAATGCACCCTAGGACTTTCACCTAGAAAATACCCACTTTCACAGGTTCTTGTAATACAAAGAGGGGAGCAGACACGTGAGTTTCCAGTTTCAACCTTAGGTTTATTTATTCACAAGTCTACTTTTTGATTCAAATAAATCATCCAGATTGGACAAGGTTAAAATTTACAGTTTATTGGCAAAAATATATATATTTATACTTGGCTAAAAAAATATCACTACAGGCAGATGAGTACCAGTACAGGAGGGGAGACCCACCACCTGTAAGCATATGACAGCCCACCTGTACTGACACTAACAGAGTCCCACAAAGTTGGTTTATAGAAAAAGCCAAACAAAAAACAAATAAATTGACATAGAAAACAAAACTATCAAAAATTAATCCACAATAAACAAGTAACCATGCCTAAAATAATAATAATATAATATAATAATAAATATCTCTCTATCTATCTATCTATCTATCTATCTATCTATCTATCTATCTATCTATCTATCTATCTATCTATCTATCTATCTATTTGTCTATCTATTTGTCTATCTATCTATCTGTCTATCTATCAAACAAAACCATACCAAAAATGACTTAAACACACCTGGGGACCGCAGGTTATATGACCAAACCATTTATCCAAGTGGGATCTGGCACACAGCACTATACTTCCAAGCAGATCTCATTCCTACAGTCACCTGCATAAATGAGGGAAGCATTAATGCAAGCCCCAACAACAAAACACACAAGCCACACAAGTGCGTACCTCAGTTGGAATCTGCATCCCTCAAGTGTGGAGTGAAGACAGTGAGGCAAAACCTGCTGCCGGCTGCTCACAGCCACATTTGAGAGGTGGGAGTGATCAGACTCACCTGCTGACAATCAATGATTGCAGGGTGTGGCTAAACTAGAGAGACTGGGGAGGAGAATCTATCCATCACACATGAGTTACTCAATGCTAGACAGCAACACCTCCTTAAAATTATTAATACGAACATCAACAACACTCGCACTAGTCCTAGAATGGTTCAGGTCCTACTTGGAGGAGCGGAGTTATTTCATGATCATTGGAAGTTATCAATCTGATCGAGTGGCTATGACATGTGGAGTTCCTCAGGGGCATTTCTAGTATAGGTTTTACATTTGTTCCTCAGTTCCTTGTAAGTGCTCAAGCCAGAAAACAGGCTGAGGATTTGTACAGAACAGAAATTTCTGTTGATTTTGATCTTTAATACGCTTCTACAAATACATCTTTACTTTGCTGTTACTGGGTACAGTGGGAAATGACAGTTTTATTCATTGAAAATAAACATATATATAATATATAAATATATAACATAATCTAGTGAAGGGACATGAATACTGCAAGTACAGTGGCCAACAGCTCTTGAATTTCATGCATTGAATTTTTCATTGACACATGCATGGACATGTCATCCAACAGCACAGGGTTCATCCACTTCCACAGTTTCATTTAGCACTGTATAATATGACTTTTACAGTATTACTAATACTAGGATTGCAGGATTTCAGAAGGACTACATTGAGCTGGAATTGGACACTTGTACAACCCACAATTTGAATTTAGTACCCAAACATGTGTGTTTATTGTTGGAAAATTGTAGGAGGAATATGTAAGTTATTTTCGGAGAAAATGACTTGGTACAATCAAATCTGATATGAATGAGTCGTTCTGTGCTGCCTGCTGCATGGTGGGGGGTTAACAGGATGTTCTATATTTGACAGCTCTTCAGTCAACAAAGTGGACGTTATGGGTTTCCTCAGGATTGCTCATGCCAGCATGTCTCCTCTGATTGTTGCAAATATTATGGAACAAGGCTCTAGTGCCTCAATAATACTTGTTGAAGGCCATTTGATGTTTCATCACGTGGCCTCTCAGGAGTGACCCGGAGCCTTCACAAGCACTAGAACAGGGACCTGAGCCCCGGCTGAAAAACAGCAGAGCCTGGCCCCTGTCATTCAGGATCAGATCGTGGTGTGAACACTTGAACCTGATTCACGTGTTGCATCTATGTTTGTGTGCTGTATAAATACCTGCACTCAAACACACATTATTCCACCCACACACACTCGGCACTTTATTAGGGACTCTATATTAACACTGGGTAGTTCCTCCTTCGTCCACAGCATTGCTTCTTTATGTCTCTAGGAGAGACAGGAAGAGTTCATGCCTAAAATGAATATCAGGGCCATGTTGCAACACCTGGCCAAAGTATGATACGGTATCAAGAGCATTTATCTGAACTGACTTCAGTACTGTGACTGCCGGAGCCTTCTCCCACCATATGAAAGATGTTTTAGACAATATCATTACATGCATTTGCAAAAGATTTCTGGCTTCCTCCACTGATCCTGTAGCCTGGCTCTGCCTGCCTACGTACTTTGGCTCAATTTTCATTTAACCTTCAGTTCTCTGCCTGAGCTTGAAATGCATTTATAGATTTGACGTTGAGGTTATGTGCATCATGCTTGAGGACAACATGTTCACTTGCTGCCTAATATATGTCCCACCCACTACCAGGTGCCACGATGTGTTATTCAGTGTTATTCACTTCACCTATCAGGGGTCAGACTGATCAGTTAGGCCTTATCAGTGTATAATCATATAAAATACCCTCTGTGCAAACAGGTTAAAGTGTGAACATCAGAGCCCAATTTATCTCCATTACAATAGTCCTTGGTAATGGGATAATGAAGGTTTAAATTATCTGCTTTTGAAGTTATGACTCAGTCTGTGGTAAAGGACATCAGGTCCAGGTTCTGGTTCAGGTTTAGTGTGTATGTGCAGTAAAAGAATTACTGTTCCATGCACAAAACAAAGTAAGGCATGATTGCGAAAAACATTTTAAAACAAGTATCATAATTCATAAGTTCTTAAAATTATAAATAACATAATATTGTGACCACTAACAGTTGAAGTGAATAACACTAAATAACACTTACGGTGCCTGTTAGTGGGTGGGATATATTAGGCAGCAAGTGAACATGTTGTCCTCAAAGTTGATGTGTTAGAAGCAGGAAAAATGGGCAGCATCAGGATTTGATCCAGTTTAACAAGGACGACTGGGTCAGAGATGTGAACACCTGCAGCTCTTGTGGGCTGTTCCTGGTCTGCAGTGGTCAGGATCTATCAAAGTGCTCCAAGGAAGGAACAGTGGTGAAGCGGCCACAGGCTCATTGATACACATGGAAAGAGAAGGCTGGCCCTGTGGTCCCATCCAACAGACCAGATACTGTTGCTCAAACTGCTGAAGAAGTTCATGCTGCTTCTGATAGAAAGGCCTCACAACACAGTGTTAGACAGGTGGTCTAACATCGGTGTCTAAGATCGGTGTATACTGGCACAAAAACCTGCGCAAAAACACAACACTCCCTTAAGTAGAGCAGTTAGTCCTTAACCCTTACACCCAGAAAGGACTCAATGAGTCCTCACCTGTCCCTTTATTGAGCAGCATTTTGGCTGCAATCATGCCATAGCAAAATGCTTTGGGGAAGTTTTGCCTTTATCTGTTAATGTTGAAATTAAAAAAAAAAAAA
>OMNW01009692.1:9984-24263 GCA_900303245.1 Selene dorsalis | reverse complement strand
TTACACAACAAAACCAGATGAATCAGATAATGGCTTTATATTCCTGTTACAATGATGCATTACACACACACTGGTAGTTTTGATTGAAAGTACATTCACCAGAACAGACAGCAAACCACAAAAAGTCAGCTCATTAGTCAAACAGTCCTAGCAATGCATTGTTTTATTTGGTTGTTGTGACATTAGTTTTTAAAATCATATTAAAAAAACACTGTAGTTTGGGGATGTGCCGTCATTTCACATCCCTGTAAATTTTCATGTCAAGTTTCACTTCCCGTTCTCGTCACCATCATGTCAAGTATATAATCATTGAATTATTGCACAAATTCAATGGAAGTCTCATTAGTACACAGACATAAACTGAAGTACCTGCTGTTACATATTTAATAGTTCTAACATCAGAAAGGCTAAAGCTCACAGGACTTTAGTCTCCTAATCACAAAGCATGAATGGATTAGCTGTAAATCACAAAGAATTTCAGGGCCAAGCTCCAAATGCAGCAAATTAGAGCAGCAAATCTGAAAGTGCAACTAAACACATCTCCATAAATATATCTATTATTATTTATTATTATGTTTGCTTGTTAACACTTTCTTTTCTACTCCCTGAGAAATTAAAACACTGGTTTGAGGGAAATCTCCAGCACTTCCACAGCATTAAGTTGTTTTTCAAGGCAGAATTGTTTCATGAATTAGCAAACATATTTCTTTAACACTCAAACCTTCTTATTGGTATCAGTAATGGCTTGACAAAGATGTACATGGATTTATATGGTTAGAAATATTCAGAATACAAAATGAGTACAAATTTACACTTGGTTATTTCAGCTACCTCTGGCCTGAAGTCATTCAACAGGATCAGTATCAGTGAACCTTGGACAGGCTGCACAAATCAACAAATGCACACATGTATACATGTAGGAATTTAGTCTGCTTATTGTATACATGATGTAAAAATGACAGTAGGGCCCAGCAACACAATATTCCACTTGTCCCTGAATTTAAACATAATAATAAGATGCTAAAAACAGATTCAGTGAATTGAAGTGCTACTCTGCAATATGTATTTTTAAACACATTTCCCCGTCCGTGTCATGGATTTAGTGAGGCAAAAATGAGGTTACATGTTGAGTTAATTCTGCAAATACATCAGAGGCTGATGCCAACACCGTTCTGTCACAGCACTGTAATTTAACTGGAAATACCTTCAAACACAAGGAAGATATTGGACTTTTTAGAAAACAGAAATCTCCCTCAACGTAAACTGTCTTTTATCAATACTAATGCTCATTCATAATATTCATTATAATAGGATTAAGTGAGCGCTAACTACACGCAGAGTTTGATGTCTTCAATTGGTAAATTTCATCACACTTCGATTCATTGCTCAGAGACGGAGGGGTTTAACAGTGGGGTCAAAGTGCAGACATATGGCTACAGTGCTCCCTTTGGATCACATGCTGGTGTACATTACGGCTGCATAATCAAGCCCTAGATTAGGTATCAGTAAGAAATGGTGGAGGATGCACAGGTAGTCAGCCTGTCTCTCTCTGTCACCCTATCCCCGCTCTGCACCGTCCATGTCCTCGCTTGACACAACAAGTGTGGTCTTTTGTTCCAGATCGTGCTACAACACCTGATCCTGCTCATGTGTCCTTTGTCGAGGCCCTGGATGAAGTCCATCCAGTCCATAAAAACAGTTTTACATTGTTGTTCTTTGTCAGATCTCTTAGTTGTTCCTGGTAATCTCTGCATATGTAACCCAAACTTTTCACAGCTAACATTCCTAAAAAAAAATGTCAGATGCAGTGAGGTGTTCAAATATAAAGTAAATTACATTCACATCCAAGAGGATGGTTCTGTTGAATGAGCTGAGTGCAGTGGATTGAGTTCCACTCCAGAGCAAACGAGGCTAATTTTGGTTGAGAAGACATTAAGCATCTTGATCAAAACTTAGTGCATCATTAAATACTGCATATCTCCATTACCGAGCCTCAAAATCGTAACTACTGAGCTTATTTATTTGCAATTTCATTACATTTCCACTTGAAGTCCTGTCCTGCATACTGCACCTACTACCACTTAATGCTGTATACACACTTAATACTCATTAATTATGTTACTCTCTATACTTAGACAAATATATTTTGTAAATATTCCTAATATCTTTCTTGCTGACACTCACAGGAGGATAGCTCTCTCTTATCTGGATGCAAAATATACTGCCACTTAGAATAGCATTTCTTTACCAGAATTAGGACTTCCTGTGGTCTGGACGGGAGTGAGCTTTACAGGTGGATTTTGTTACCTGTGGTCTGGTCAGGTTCAATGTTTTCTCCTGTTTCCAGTCTTTGTGTGAAGCTGTAATCATCTCATCTACCTCTCGAAAGAGTGCAAAATGAGCTTATCTCCCAAAATGTCAAACTATTACTTTAAACCATTAGATTCAAATAGATTCACACTGTTTGTCTTAATCTTTGTAAGTTATAACAAGTGTGGCTAATGTGAAATCATGCATACCTGCTGCACCTTGGTGCACATTGTTATATTTGACCCTTTCTTTCACACTCTCTCACTCTAACTCACACACACAAACACACACATCTCATCTCTCCTTCATTATTTTCTTCAGGTAGTCCACAATGTCCTCACCACTGGCCCAAGGAACTACATTTGCTTTGAACATGGCTTCCTGGGACTGCTGCATCCCCAGCAGCAGCCTGTGCATGGGGAAGTCCCTCCTGGGGAAGGCAGTGTCCCTGGGCCCCAGAGCCAGGGAGGGACAGACGTCATTGGCCCCATCTCCAATATAGAACACCCTCTGAAAGGCCGCACCACCACGCTCCTTTTGCCGCCCCGCCAGATACTCCCTAAGGATGACCTGCTTGCACATGTTGTCTGGACAACGGGAGCACGAGTGGGAGTGGAAAGGGAGCAGCACAAGGCGGCCGGACGCATCAAAACTGGCCGGGTTTGTGAAAATCTTCTGAAAAAGGTGATGCACCCCGGCGCGCTTCAGCCAGGTCTCAATGAAGTACATGTTGGCGTCAGAGACCACCACTAACTCGAAATCATCCTGGTGGCTCTGCAGATACTGGAGGAGGTTGAGGAGGCCGGGCGTAGGTGGGATCTTCTCCACTGCTGAATGGATGGATTCCTTAGACACGCCCTCCTCCGCCATGTAGGCCAACACCTTCTGCATGTGCTCATTGTAATGCCCCTCCCTGTAGCTGTTCTTCAGCCAGTCGGGAAGCCGTTGACCCGGCAGAGCGCGCACCACAGCATCGTCACTGCTCTCGTTGATGATGGTCTCATCAAAGTCAAACAACACCAGGAAGCGCTGTTCCTGTGGCGCTGCATGGGTTAGGCCTGATGGAGCCGTCATCATTGGCATCTAGAGGAAATACTGAGTGGTCCCTTCCTAAGAAAAGGAATAAAACTCCATCAGTGAGGTTTTGTTTTTTGTTTTTTTTGATTCAGAACAGCACAGTTGTGTTTCTGTTTTTGATTTTTATTGCAGCCAACTCTAAAAATAATATGGAAGGATCCCAGTAAAGCCAACATGTACACTGCTACTCTGTTGTGCACAGGGAATTAAAGTACACAGAGAAACATGCATGGGCTGAGGAAACACCAAAATGTATAAACACTCTTAAGCAGGTCGTAGGCTACGGGCAGGAATAAGTTCAGAATAGGAAAAGGGAGGGAGCTAAGTTTAAATGAAATAAAAGTTACATGTAAACAGGAAGCTCATTACACTTAGCAGGAAAAAACAACAACACATTAACAGGAAGCTGATTACAAAAAGTCAGCCCTCACAGTCACCCAAACTGACACACCCTGTCCTTATAGCACTTCTCTATATGTATATACAGTATGTCTCAGACCTGTGCAAGTTCAATATTAACATAACCGATATATATTTAGAGCACAAGGCTTCCACTGTGGCACACGTGTTGTAACTTGAGTGAAGAAGGGGGCTGTTATGTCACAGCATACTTTTACCATAAGTGGAACAAACATGAGCAGCAATGTCAAACAGGCTGCGGTGGGATGTAAAAAGCAAATCTATCCTCACTGATTGGACAGTCTACATGAAGATGTTTCAGGAAGCTGATTTTATCCTAGGCTACTTTATACTTCTACTCCGACACATTGTGTAGGAATATTTGCACTAAAAAAAAATCCCACTACAGTAAAACCACTTAGTTGAATCCATAATGTTGGAGTTTTGGATATTAAAGTCTGTTTTACATTACAAAAATAATATCTGCCATGAAATAGTTTGAAAAATAAAACATTGTGAAGACTTGAAAACTGACTGGAAAATCAACTGACTAACCTGGTTTAGCGTAGTGGATCAGGATAGCTTAAATGAATACATTTAAATGTAGGATAACAGATTGTCTCATTAAACTGACTCATTAGAATGAATTAGATGAAGATATTGGGCATCACTGTTACCTTAGTTACTAATGTTTACGTACAAAACACGTGACCATTACAATTACAATATGACAATAACAGTATATAAAGTGGCTGAGAATTAACCTCCAGTTCAAGGAAACATTACATTTACTTTGTATTTATGTATCACTGATAGTAATTAAAACAACTTCCTGCACGAGCTACTGATATTCTTTGATTTACTTTGGTGATCATGTGCACTTTGTGATCATTGCTCAACTGTCTGAGTCCAGCCACTTCCACCACTATTTATGGGTCAGACCCACCAGGTGGGTATGTTTGATAAGAAAACTGCACTAATTTATCTTAATGTGGCTGATCAGAGAGGAGGGGCCTGCCCTGACAAGACTCAGATAATAACCTCAGATCAGCCCTGCAGCCTGCATGCAGACCGTCTACAACTACACACCACTGGGCTCCTATACCAACCTCACCCGGGAAGAATATATAGGCTAGGCCTACAAAAGAAAAAACATTCTCCATTCATCATTTTAAATAATGAGTTTAGCTCTTATGTGTAGACTAAATGTATGTGTATTTTCCTGTAGTCTGCAGGGAGGCTTGGCCTGTGTGAGTATGATGAAATGCAAAGCCCACATACCATGTTTTTCTTCCTGACAATGTCACTGACAGTGGGAGCAGCTGGTCTTGGTGCTCAGGGATCTGATCGTCCTGTAACCTGCAGTCTGGTTGCACGGACGCATTGTGCGCCTGGTCTCCTACAGTGTCTTCACTATCATTCGCACATATTTACACACTAAAACGGTCTAAATTTAACCCGGGAGAGCTATTCTTGCGCGAGAGGTTACCACTCAAAGTCATCCGCGCGGCGCTGTCAGGAGTCATTAGGCTGGCCGGGTATAGGCTACTGTACGTCCCAGCGCCAAAGATTAAACAGCACGTTCATACATTGAAAACACACATAGCTTAAAAAAAAAAACAGACAAACAAGGAGGACAGGGAGTGGGGGTTAAGGCAGAAAAACAGGCCTACCGGTGGTGAGCATATGAGCGGGGATAGTAGGCTAGGCGCCCGGCTCCGGCGACCGCATCCCAGTCAGCATAAAGATTTTTTAAAGGAGACTCCCTCGGCTGCACAGAGGGTTTTCCCATTTAAAGCCGCTGCGTCAAGTTGAACGGAGAAAACACGGTACATCCGCCTCGTCCTTTCAAAATAAAAGCGCAAAGAAACTGAGAATAGCTGTCAGAGAGAATAAGATCTGGTGTGTTCTACTGCAAAAGGATTACAGCACATCTCACAATACATATTAACACTTCATATAGAGTATTTAAACTAGGACTACATCATTAAAGGTTATTCCATTTTAACACTGTTAAATATGTTGAAGTCATCATTAAATTGTATATTAGCTATTAATGTATGTAAGAGTTGCACAATTTTGGTATTATTACTCTTTCACCTGGGGTTTTACTGTTTTAAAGGTTGTTTGTTTTTTCTGTAAACATACTTCCAGTTGACTTTACGTTGTTTATAACTCGGCCCATACAGAAAGAGGCATCTCCGCTTCTCCTGGAGGTCAATACCAGTCATATAACTTTAATGCACAGTGCTGCAAATAGACAGATCTACTAATAAATAAAGATCAAACAGCTCCTGCACTGTAGAATAGAGACTTAATGTGTTTGGATCACTTGGACTGATGCTGGAGATGTCTGTTTAAAAATACATGATGACAAATCTTACGTCCTGAGTCAGTAGCAGCTACAAGTTACAGCACCGTCAGTCACTCCAGACAGCTGAGGGTTAAACAGAGGGTATCTTTTTATTTCTCAAGTATCTGCTGTACAAAGGGCTGGAGAGATTCAGATAAACGTCTAGCGTTACATTCTGCTGATATAGAGGAGGGAGATAATGAGCATAATGTTATCGCTGCATCAGAACATCTCAGCATCCCCACCCTTTGTAAACATACTGCAGTCTGTATCTTCAGGTGGTTCAGTGCCTCTGATCTACAATATTCTAACATCATTTGTACAGTCAATTAATTGAATATAGGTTCATACAATTTCAATTTCTTTGGTTTGCATCTTAGTTTTAGTGGAGGTGGGTCTTTAACTTCACAGGATGTGCAGCTACAACACGCTGATCGAGCGTTGAGAGCAGCTACATGTGGATTCAAATGTAGCAGGCCTGAAGCATCATTTGTGCAATTAAGTGTTTATGGCATTCGTACCTCAGACCTTTACACATAATGTAATATAAGTGTGCTTTTGAGGTCCTACTGCCCTACATGCAAAAATCAAAGATAAGGTTTCAAATTAGCCAGCAAAAAGAGGGATGAGCGGCTTAAGATTTGAAAAATACAAAGAATACAAAGCTGTCGTGACAACCAAACTGTTGGCTTTCTTGGATGCTTTTTTGGCCCAAAAAAATCGCTCAGTGAGGTTTGTCAGTTTTTCGAGCAGAACAGGAAGAGATGAGAGTCATGACCCAACATGTCGAGGTCAGATAAAGAAACCCTGTCTTGTCAGATTGGTCTAGACAGGCTTCATACTTCTCAAAGTTTTATGCCGACAATAACAACACAGAAACAGTTCATGAAAAATCTCTGTTGCTTAGTCAAATGATGTTTAACAACTTCAATTTCCATCAAGACTTATTAATCACAGCTCATAAGTTTTCATATGGTTGAGAGTTATTTATAAATGAACTTCCACCAGCTGTCAGTCACTGAAGCTCTGCTAAGAGGGGGACACCTGCTGGTTGTTATATAAACCAAATGAAACAGCTTTTAGCTCCTGCTCTTTATAGACCTGAGAAAATTCACTGGAGGGTGTAAAGTTAAACGTCACTTTAGGTTGTGTTCAGTATCTCAGTAGTGTTTATAGTTTTGTAATCTGTGGTGCCTCAATCATGGGGATCATTACACTACCTGTATAAATCAGTAAAAGCCTTTTTATTTTAACCCATTATGGAAGAAATTCAGCAATTCACAAGCTCAGATGAAGCTCTGTGGTAACACTTTAATCATACAGACGGGTTAGCGCCACATGAACACAGACGGTCGAAGCATGTGTGCATAAAGTGAGAATAAAAATGAAATAAAGAAATTAAAATGAAGGCGACACTGTTTTATCGTGAATGCATAAACACAACCTGGTTACTTTTAGTGAGAACGTAAAACATTTGATTATCTCTTTAACATGAGTAAATATTTTATTTTTCCTTTGAGGATTTTGACTCTTTAAGGCTTTCATGGAACAAGAGCAACATGTAATTTTGATGTATATAACCTTTGTGCAGCTGTAAGTAGCTTTACTTTCTGTAGATGGAAACCTGCACAGTTCAAGATGTTTCACATTTAACAAGGCACAGCTTTTACTTCACCACCAGATGTCCCTCTCTGCACGAGGAAACACTCAGGTCTACATCAGCCACAGCATACCTCTGTCAGGTTCGAGTGTGAAACACTTGACTCACATTTTAGATTCTTGAAGGTCACAATTTGGCACAAAGGCAAAATGTACTCGCTTTAATCCCTGACTGTTTACATTTGACTGCACTCGGATATCTACGATAACCACTACATAAATATTTGCAACAAGGAATAAAGCAGACTCCAGTTCCCACTCCAACTCCACGCCAGGTCTTAGTTCACACATCCAGGAGGAAACCTGGCTCAAACTTAACAATACTTGTCCAAGTGTCCAAAAGAAGAAAAAAAAAGAGAAAGAGAGTGTCTCAAATGTAAATAACATGTAGCGTCACATGTGAAACTTTGTTATAAGTGTTCTGTAGCGATGAAAACAGTTTGCTGGAGGGGGAGAGAGATGAGAGAGAGCGACAGAAAGCAGGACAGAGAGGGTGGAGAGAGGAATGTGAGGGAGCAGCTCTGGTGGTGGGGATGGAGGGGAAACTCTCTCTTGTGCAGCGTCTTCTGCGTCACCGCATTGAATTACACCCACAGCTGGACAAAGCATCTGAATTACTGAGCCCCAAATAAGCACTATTTAAAATGGAGGCTTAATAATCCTTGACTATAAACTGTAGGAGCTTCAACGCTGCATGGAGATAGAAAATGCAGATAAAGGACAAGTTGCAGATGAAAGAAAAACGTGATCTCAGTTTTTCCTTTATAACCTCTT
Source organism: Selene dorsalis (assembly GCA_900303245.1). NCBI lineage: Eukaryota > Metazoa > Chordata > Actinopteri > Carangiformes > Carangidae > Selene > Selene dorsalis. The sequence goes on along the minus strand of OMNW01009692.1, from coordinate 15,691 downwards.
CCCCGCAACATAAGAGGAATCACTCATGAACTGTAGTTCTGAAAACTTAGCACTGTTCACTTTGATTTTGAAGAGGCAACCCAAGAAAGCAGCAAAAAAAAAAGCAAACAAACAAAAAAAAAACACGGGACGAAATCGTGGGAAAAAAAATCTGCTTTCACAAACAAGTTTTAGCTCAAGTTCAGCCTGACATTGTTTGGAAGGAAACGCAGGAGCGACTGCCAAGGCGTGGGAGTCCCGCTAAATGTTATTCACAGTTGACTTGATGGCCGCGTTGAAAGGCTGAAGTTTGGCACAAAGAGGTGAGAAAGGTACAGTAAGATACCGACCTGGGCGTCTCCCACAGAGACCACTGTCCAACAACACTCATCACAGGAGGAAAAAACACTTTCACTCATCTTAACGATCTGTTGGGACTAGACTAAGGCTCACTGCTGCTAAATACGGCTGATAAAACACATCTGAGGGGAGTAGACTACAAAATGCGATCTGTTACTGTAACCAATGATTTACATCAAATTAATAATTAATCACAGGAACCAATAAATGACCAAAGCCCAGTAATGCATTCTGACCACATTCAGATTCAATGACCAGATTTGCCATATGATGTAGAGTACATATAGACAATCGTTGACAATCAGGGGCATTTGATGAAAACAAAACCAGAGCCAGTATGTTTATGACCAGTGACAGAACATTTCTGATGTTACATGTGTCACAGTTTTATGAATGAAGTCATTTTACTTTTACTCTTATGAGAAAGAATACTATAGAAGATGAAAACATTAATATTTCAGCAAGATATTCAAATGTTCACATCATTGTGGTTCTTTTATATAAATGATATCATATCTAAATGTATAAGCTCAACCTTTGTTATTTTTTTGTTTTGAATATACAGAAAAAAAATTGAGCCGTTTATGGAATAACACACAAAGCTTTTAAATTGGTTTCTCTTTTTTTTGACTCATTAACATTTTACAAATGATACTGGAAATAGCAAATACAGATGTTGTCAACATCACTTACACGAAGTCTACTTTACCATGCTGCAGTATAAGAAAAAGTAGGCATATACCATATAAGCTACAATATTAGTCATATCTCATTGTGCATAAATGTGTGCACTTGTAAATGAGAAGTTGTTGCCTTATGAGTCAGAATATGAGACCACGCTCTCAAAAGGTTCATACATACCGGCCCTGGTTTGTTGTTGCAGGTATTATATAATGATGAGCTGTTGTCATCTGTAATCAGAATACATTATTCCTTTGGTAATGTTTTATTCAAAACACAAGTGTTCCCAACATAGACACCACACTATGGACATATTGCACAACACAACTTTATAAACATTTAAAAATACTGACAAAGGATTCATAGCATCGCGCTTTTTGCTCTTTTTCTTTCCTTTTTTTTTTGACAACCTAACAATATTGGAACTTACTGAGGAAGTGTTTTAAAAATACCATTCAGATAAACACTCTTACTCAATCCTTCTCTGCTTTAACTTCCTCTGTAGCCTCCTCTTTCTTCTCACTGACATCAGCTTCAGTTTTTGCCTCTTTCTCTCCCGGCTCAGTGTTGGACGTTGGCTGCTCTTCCTTCTTCTTGGGTTCAGGAAGAAGGATGACTTTCCCAATATTTTGGCGCTCGTGCATGCGCTTCATGGCGTCAGTTACCTGCAGAAAGACAGGATGTGCACAAAAAGGTCATTTTCCACCATTATCAAGTGAATATCTGTCATTTAAACGACCGTAACGTCCGGAAACTGAGAATTTCCTTTCTGACTGAGCTGCCAAAGTTGCATTAGCTGGCTTAACAAGTCAATACAGCATTTTAGCTAATGGTTCTTTCTTTCACAAGTAGCTGAGTAAAGTGAGCTTGTTTATATTATACAACATCACACTGTTTATTCTTAATATGAAAACACTCATTAGAGCAGCTGTAAGAAAAACAAGTTCATTGAGTCCTCAAATAGCTACTTACTTAATTTACTAAAATAACCAATTTTAATATGGGTTTGGAAGATTTTACTCATTTAATATGTTATATGTTTGTTTCTGTCCAGACTTTTACCACCTTGATAGCATGGGAAATAGATCAGGGATATATTGTTTTTTGTAAATCTACACATAATCAATCCAAAACAGCACAACAGAATATCCAGGTGATGTTTTCTTGCTGCTTCTGAATTTTAAAAAGACAATATTAACTGGGGGAGTTTTGCTGTGACTCCATGAACACACACTGTGGACTGATGAGTCATCCAGAGGAAGGATTAATGAAACAAAAACAATGGATGTCTCTGCTCTGTATCAGCCATAGATCATCTGCTCTCCCTATTATTTCCTGCCTCAGTCATTGTATCGTACTCACAGACGCACAGCCGGGTTTGTCTTGCATCACATTCATGTCTTATCCTTGAAACCAGCAAGAGAAACTCAGACATCCCCATCAGGAGTCGATGCCACGGCAACAATTAAGATCGTCACCTAGCAACGACCCTTAAGTATCATCTCATCTGAGGGGGAGACTGTGGTTTGCCCGTCTACCACAGCACCATGAATGGTGAAGAAGAGGGTTAGTTTTCTCAGTGGAGCGTGCTCCTTTTTCACTTTCAGTATATTCATTATATGTTTTGCATTCAAATATTTGAACCTGTAAAAGCAGCTACAGGTGAAGGATAAATACGGTGGAATAAAAATGGCAGTATTTCCCATTGCAATCTGGTAAAGCACAAGCTGGCTGTTTGCAGTCTTTATGCTAGTGGCAGGTGGCTGCAGCCAAAGAGACACAGGAGATCAGCAGTGGTAGATACCCAAACAGCGTTATCTGGTGGCTTCACAGATTTACAGTACAACACGACCAAACTAACCTCTTCAAAGTGATAACAGGAGTCGATGCGGGGTTTTATCTTCCCCTGCTTGTAGAGCTCCAGCAGCTTGAACATGGTCCTGGAGATGAGCTCCTCATCAGCCAGGTAGCCCAGGTGGAAGCCGCACACGGCCTTGTTGGCCTGCATCAGTTTCAAGGTGTTGAGGGAGAGCTGGTTGTACCAGGTCTTAGCCATGGCCAAAAGGTTCTTTTTCTGGCCCGTCACACAATTGGCTGCACCTGGAACAGAGGAAAATGGAAGACAATGGAAACATCATAGGTTGTATCATTATACATTTTTTTTGGCACAGCATCTGCCCTTTTTTTTATTGTTGTTTCTTTAATGCAAATTTACTAGATGTGTTTACACTGGAGCCGAATTAGCATAGACTAAACAATATGTCAGTGAAACTGTGACCTTGGTTTTCAAATAAAACTTAACAAAAGAACAAAATTAAGTTGTTTTCATTTTTCCCAGCTGTGAGGAGCTCATCCATATTATTTCATTGTGGCACATTGTGAGACTCATGAATATTTCTGCAGTTCCTAGTCAACTGTGAATTAACTGCAGACTCAAAGCCTGGTTAGAATTAGTGCCCAGTATCCAGGCGGGACAAAGCTCTAATGTGAGGCTCTCTGGTTTCTGGCTTTGAGCTAATTGTTAGACTGATTTTAAATGTGTGACACAAAACAAAAGAACAACAAAAGATAACAGGGACATCATTACAGTGACCTATCTGTACAAATTAGCAGGTTACCGTGGGAGGAATAAAGCTACTTTTTTTAATTTTGAGAACTAATTCAGGAGAGTACTGAAAAAAGGAGAGATGCAGTATCGGCTGCTCTATCAACTCTCATACCAATTTATTACCATATACGCTGATTGTGATAAGATTATTTAGTCATTTCAGTCCAAACAAACCAAAAGTACAAATACAAATACAAACTGTTTCCAAATGTCTTACCAAAGACTATGAGAGTTCCCAGTTGTTTCAACAAACTGAAGCCTTTCTGGGTGTCTGAGCCACCCAGTGGGTCGAGGACGATGTCCACGCCTGCAGAGAGACACGATGAAAGAAAAAGAAGAGCTTTTATGTGTCTCTGCGTCAAATTAATATACAATAAACAAAAGAAAGATCAAGAAAGAAAGTTGATGATTTGTGGTTTTATTCGGTGCAGTGTGAACTACATCTGTGTTTTCTCACCCTTTGGGCTGATTTTGCGGATTTCCTCCACGTAGTCTTTGGTGCGGTAGTCAATGGGGTGAGTTACGCCACCCTGTGCAATGGTCTCATGCTTGGAGGCGGATGCTGTGCCAAACACAGTCACATCCTGCACCGTCTGACACAGCTGGGTAGCAGCGATGCCCACACCACCTACAGATACGCCAACAGCAGCACAAACACACAATGAGAAAAACAGCAACAGTAGCAACTGTGTGGTTTTCTTTTCTTTCCACTTTCATCAGAGGAACGTCTATGTGATTCCCTCTCAGTGATTTAATCATCAGACAATGAAATCAGAGCTGCTTTAAGTGCTGCGTTAGCACAGAGCTGAGCTCACAGAGAGAAGGAATGAGCGCCGAGCTACTTCCTGCTTGACTTACACCTGATTTAATAAGCACCTAATAAATGCCAGGGTTGAGTGAATGAGCCTTTCCACTATCATCACCGCGGTTCATTGAGCAACTCAGATTCCTTCAATGAATGATTTGAACAACTTCCATCTTTTTTTCCTTCATGTCATTTAGCAAAAAAAATGACACACAAACAAACCATAGAGAAGAATACAGCCGCTATTCACATAACATTATACATATGACTGAATGCATCTATTTCATTTCATTAGAAGGAGCATTGATCATTTAAATATCTCATAATAAATGATATGTGGTTGCAAAAAACAACAGGTCCAGAATAATCTGAATCAGAGAGATTGATTATTGGCACAGAATAGACAGCATATGTTCCTGTCAGTTAAAGTCATATTTTTAACATTTAAGCTATTTAAGGGGGAATAAAAACAGGGGAAATATTTCCAAAAGTGTGGAAGTGGAATTGAATTGACATCTTCTTTTGTGGTCTGAGGAACAGACCACAAAATCAGTAAACATCACTTCCCGGCGTTGTAGCATTAAACAGCTAAAGATTTTTTTTCTTTTTCCAATATGACGTCTGCCTGGTTGTACAGGATCACCACTAATCCCCCCTGCCCTCTTCTTCACCCTGGCCTCATGTGGCTGATTCATGCAGGTCAGCTGACAACCACCCACTCCACACTGGAGCGTGGACACAGGAGAGCGCTAGACCGTGATGGTGGATGTGAAGGATGCTGACAATAGCTGACCCGATAGTTGGACTACGGGTGGTTGACATCCCGAGCTACCTCGCTCTCAGCAGCATCTGATCAAGCTTTACACTTGAGTAAAAGATGACACAAAGAACCAACCACTGCTGTAGCCTCTGTGAGTTTCTATGTGCCAGAAAAATGAACTCATGACTGCAGAGAAGGCTTTTATTTTGATATTTGAGATGAACATTCAGCCTTTGTTTAAACAGGTTTAAATATCTTGTTCAAATAGGCCAAGATTCATTCAGATTTGATGTAAAACTTAACAATATTGGACATTTTGCTACAGCTTGGTGGCTTCAGTCATAATAATGGGTTATCTAACTCTGATTAATATCATGCATCTTTTTGGTTGTTTAAACCCCTGGACACACATCGGAAATGAGATGTGTTTGCTTGTTACTGTGCTGGAGTCCCCATCCCACCCCTCCCTTTTTTTTTGAAAGGTCAGCCATTGCCAAGGCAACCGTGTCTGCAC
>OMNW01009691.1:0-21541 GCA_900303245.1 Selene dorsalis | reverse complement strand
GAGGAGGGTAGAGTGGGAGAAAGAGAGAACGGAGGAGAGAAAGAGAGAGAGAGAGAGAGAGAGAGAGTTAGGAAGAGAGGATGAGGGCTCAGGTGAAACTAAGTGAAGATGATGGGGCAGAGGCATGGAGGGAGAGGGAGAGGAGGTGGAGAAGGGGGAGGGGAGAAGCGGCAAGTGGGCCAGCCTATGCAAATCCTCCCTGAGCAGCGAGCAAATCAGGGAGGCAGGCAGCCACTGCAGAGGAGTGGGCTGCCTTTAGTATTAGAGAGAGGAGATGTGAGGGAGGGAAGAGAGGAGAGAGAGGGGGGAATGAACAGTATGGGAGAGAGAGATGAGGGAGTGAGGGAAAAATTGAAAGGGATGTATAATAGCCGTGCTACTGGCATGGTAGCATGGTATCTCTGGGATCACATTTTGGAAACCCGGTTCGTGGGAAACGCGGTGTCACTTTCCCCCCGCAACAGCATGTGACCCTCTCCCTCTATGTTTTTGATGGTTCTGAAAGCCTATTGAAGCCGAAAGCACTGAAGTGAAAAAAAAAAGAGATCCATGCATTATGCACACGGCAACAGATTTCGTGAATTTCAAAAGGGTGAAATCTCTCCACACTCAAATAGAAATGACAGGGAAGAAAGGCTTCAAGTCCCTGTTCTGTCAATCTTTGAGTTTTCTGAAAGGAGGGGGGGGGGGTTGGCTGTCTCGAGGCCTTGGGAGGAATAAACACTCAAAGTCAAATCACAGTTTAATCATATGGCATTTCAAAATGTAATTTGATTTGACACACGAGCTCAGTATTTTGCTGCTGACCTTCTGAATTACACTGAAATATTCCAAAATGACAAGAGAAAGGCTTGTACTCGTACGGAGGCCCGGCACCGATGTGCTGTAAGTGAGGCGAAACTTTCCATATGTATGACTCATTGTTAGCTTTGAGGAGGCACCGTGCACAGCCTCTGCACAGCTCAGGCTTTACTTTTGTATCTTTGCATTCGTCAAGATGTCCCTTCATATTTTTTTTCATTTAGGAGGAGTCCTTATCTGAGACACCCGGGGGCGCAATTATTGCACTGCTTGTTGTGAGCTCAGAACACGGAGATAATGTTTCATGGGCAAATGAACGACAGAGAGAGAGAGGCCATTCTGACATCCATTGATCCATGTAAAAAGGAAGCGGCAGTTGAGATCAGACTATATTTACGCAAAAGAAAGAATATGATTCCATTGTAAGCCAATGGTGCAAATACGTAGGTGCATATATTGTACACTGGAAAATCTAATTACATTTGTGAGCAGCAGGAATACTGTTAAAGCGGCATTTTACAACTAATGCTTAAACTCTTTAAGTTTTCCTGGAGTGTAGGTATATGCGTGATGGATACTTTTTATGTTGGCAGATTTTTAAACGCTTCTTCTGTGCACTTCAATAAAAGCAATGCAGAATTGTGTTTTCAAAAAATATAACATCTCTTTGCAGAACTTGTGATGATTTACAGAACAGTTTTCAAAGGGACTATTGTTGGTTTTGTTTGTTTGTTTTGTTTGGTCGAGAGCAAATTACGAGCAAAACTGCCTACCACAAAAAATATGAAAATAGAGTTTTCTAGTTTGTCTTTTTAGAGGTGAAGTGATACTTGGATAGTAGTTACAAGTGCTTCCTTTTTTCTTTTGATTTTTTTTTCTAATCCCGTCATTTTTCTTTGTATATATATTTGAGTTTTTATTTGAAAATAGCTGAGAAGAAAAATATTACCGTGGACATTCTGTGTGCACTTTTGCAGTTACACTTTTAGTAGTTACAGAGGTTCTATCCAATGCCCTTGATGACATTTTTATAACATATCACTCATGAGCGATCAGATTTTGATGAAAATGTTGCTCAGTCCTGATTGGTACTTCAAGTATGTGACATCACCTCTTTCCAACTAAGCCCTACCCTCATCAAATCCACTGAGATAAGCTCAGAGAGAAAAAAAAATCTATCACACAAGTTACATGATAACTTGTATGTACATAAAAAACTAAAGAATACTGTGTTCATGTATGTAGCATACTATCACTCATATTAAGAAGGTGATTGAAGGCCTTTAACGTTACATTTAACACAGCAGATTCAATTATCTTTTACAAATGAATTTCAGCTATTTTTTTCTCAGAGTATCTTTAGTTAATGCAGTTCCATTTTTTTCTCCAGTGTGGCTTTCTTGTACTTTTCCATGTGAAATAATTAGTGGCTTGGTAGAACAGTCTCTAAAGTAAAATGTGAACTAGTGGAGCAGAGCAGATTGAGATTCAACAAGACCACAGTCTTTAATACTGTATATCACCATGAGAGCGCTGTCTGGGCTAAATATATCATCACAATGAAAATTGAATTTGCATGCAATTTCACTGAGGCTCATCATCTTGCCACTTTTTTGGGCGAACAGATTCTTTCATTTTTGAACTCTGAGGACGCAGCTTGAGTTAGTGTTCTGCCGCAGCTCTGTTTGCACGCCTGCTCTCAGGGTAGGCTGACTGTCATTCTCATGCTAAGAGTCTGATCTCCTACGAAGAAAGCATTACAGAAGTCGAAAAGCTGAGCGCAGACATACATCAGCTCTGATATTTCATCCAAATTATCTGCTCATGTCGATCCTTGTTTGGATGTGTGAATGAAGACGCCAAAGAATTTCACCATTGATTTAATTTTAAAAATGATTTCATTTTCATAACAGTGCGTCAAAGGTGGGTGTTCTTGTTTACACCTCATTTAAAAACTGAGATCCTGTAAATTTTATTCTTAACATAACATACGTATACTCTTCCAACTCAAATTAATACCTACAAGTTAAGTGATAGCCTCACATTAATTTACAACCTGGCAGAAGATGTACAGCAAGAGTAATGATCCCAAATTTGCGACTTGATTTAGCTCTTTCTGTCTCTGTGGCGCACAGCACTTGACAACTCTTTTCAGAAACACCCTCTAGTTTATTGCCAGGTAATAAGCTGCACTACTTCTGTTTAAGAGAATCGTATTTCTGTTTCTCTTTGGTTAGGATGATAGTCAAGCATAAGCAGGAAAGGCTCACTATGACCAGGTATGTTAAGTTTAGACGACTGTTAATATCAATTTACATGGCTAGGGTTAGGAAGTTACGGATAAAAATGCACCTGGCTGTGGACAACTCGTTTACAGATTCAAATGTTCTCTCCTCACTCTACACGCACGTGCAGTTAAGAGAAGAAAAGAAGAAGAAAGTACGTCATCTTGACCATGACCCTCCCTCCTCCTCCACAGCTAAAGTGGACCATCCAGAAAGTGCTTATTCTCTTTATAGCTCAGAACATGTGGGTGAGCAGCTGATCTTGTTCAAATGACCAATCAAGGTACTCAGCCTTTCAGCAGGGAGTACAGGGTATTTGTGCAGTGAATGGAGGCCCTTGCTTTTCTCCCCGCCAGCCGCAACGGCCGCTCGGCAACTGGGCTCCCTCATTTGCATACACAGACTCGTGCGTAAGCAAAACAAGCCACCTGTACAGTACAAACACACACACACACGCATCCACCGCACAAGCTGATGTTCTATTCCTGAGCCACACCCGATGCTGAGCCTGAAATGCTGCGTCGTCTGTTGCAAGCTAGTCAACCAATAAGAATCTTGAGAGCGTGGAGTCTCATGCTGACTTCGTAATGAACCCTCATCAGGATCAGGGCTAATTAGTGTTTTACATTCTGATTTCTCTGTGGTGTCTCTCTGTGACAGATGACGTCTGTTCTGCCTGCCCTGCACACAGACAAATGGAGCGCAAAACATCTTAATGTCACAGAGGAGCGGGGACACGGCGGAGAGCAGGGTGCAAACTCTTAACTCTATTAACCTAAACCCCTATTCACGCCTAAAAAAACGCACCCGAGAAAACGCTCACGATCATCACTGTGCCATCACTGGATGTGAAACATAGTCATTAGAAGGGCTGCAACTTATAATTATTCTCATTATGAATTCATCTGTTGATTTTTAATTAATCAGATATTTTAAAAATGTCACAATTACCCAGAACCGCATGGTGACATGTTCATACAACACGTTCTGTCTGTCCAACAGTCCTCAACCTAATGATTTTCATTTTACAGTGATATAATACACAGAAAAGAGGCAAATCCTTATATGTTATGTTACATTTTAGGAGCTCAGTTCAGCCTATGGGAGTGCTGTTTAATCAGTTAAGCCTATTATCTTTAACTTCTCAATCACAATTAAAAACATACCAATTCAAAGCAGGACATTAAGATGGAACCTAAATGGACACAGCGATCACTGTGCTATGACTTGAGAATGAAATTTAAACTTTGATAATGTCTCTCTGGTCTTAACGACCACTACTTGTCACATTCACCCATTCACACACACATTCACACACTGATGATACATGAGGGACAGTATCTGGCTGAAGGACATGTGGACTGGAGGAGCCTGGGATCAGATAACAATCTGTTAATTCCTTTAATTGATCCGTTCACCTCTAAATCAGTATAACATCTGATACAGGAAAAATGTCCATCACGATTACCCAGAATCCCCTGGTGGCATGTTCAAATAACACGTTGTGTCCATCCAATGGTCAAAAACCTGGTGATATTCAATTTACAGTGATCGAATGCAGAGAAAAGAAGTGAATCCTTATATTTTAGGAGCAGGGCTGAGCAAATGAGACTGCTGTTTAATTATCTGTCTGCTGACAATTTGACAGCTGGATGAGGGAAATGAGGAATATTTGCATTTTAATAAAAATGAAACTTCATTTTAGAATGAGAGCACATATGCTCAGAACATGCTGTACTTGATGGTTAGAAGGAATTGATATATAAATATGACTCTCTCTTACGTTCTGTCAGATAAAAGCTTGTTTGTTATTAAACAATGATTGTCAAGAGGAAGGCAAATCCATTAGGCTGCTTCCCAGGTTAATTCAACATTCACTCACGGCCTGTTCTTCTGTGTTCCTCCATGAAGACTAAAATAACTACAGTGTGGTGTGATGTTTCAACATGCATGCACACACATGCAGACTTGTGATGGTTTTGAAGCGACTGGCTTTAAAGGAGGATTGGCAGAGGACAAAGAGCTTTGCTGGGTATTTGGAGCATCACAGCCCGACGCAGGAGACACATGATGCGCTCCCATGTGAATGGAGACAACAATATCGACAGCGATACACTAAACAGCATTCGGAGCTGTTTTTCAAGTCAGCTTCACTTCTCTTCACCAAACTGCGTCTGCTTGTGTGTGTGCGTGTGTGTGTGTTCATCTATTTGGAGAGCCGATGTTTTATCTGACACTCGGCACTTCACATGCGCTTCTGCTGTAAATCCTTTGTACTGCCAAGTCAGAAGAATCGAGATGCTGCATTTCTAACATGGGCATCAAACTTTTTTTTATTTTTTATTTCTTAAATATGCCGAACAGACAATCATATTTGGGAACAGACTGAAAGAAGGAATAGAAATCTGAGGCCCCACTAGCAGCACTTAGAGGCTGTACTGTTACAAACCACAATAGGAACGCGGTCGTTGGAATTGTTCCATTATACAGTTTTACCCTTGTGTCTTAAAACTGTAGATAAAAATATGAAATTTGTCCTGAGTATGGAGTAAGAAAAGAAACAGCGGGGTCACTAGTATCTGCTTATAATTTTCATAGTAATTTCCCAATTATATGAGATATACAAGTGTGCAGTCTCATAAAGTCTCCCTTTATGGCCCCAATTCAGGGGCAGACAACCCGTCATGTAGTGTTCAGAATGATATAGTTTAAGTGGCTATAATCAATATCAAAGGTCAGATATGTCCATCAGCAGCTGGCAGGAACCAAAAACAACACAAAGTGTATATTCGACTTGTATTTGGCAGGTGTCCAGAAATGAAACTCCAGATGAATGCTAATGTGCCTCTGCAACTGCTCGATGTATAAACAAGCAGCTGCTTGAGAACAAGTTCATCTTATCAGCTAATTATTATGTTATCATATTAATCCTCTGGGGAACAAGAACATACTGAGTAATGCCACGGCACCCTATCTATTAGCTTGTTCTGTGTTTACTTGTTGAAGTATTAGCTTGATGGTGATGCTACAGGAAGGATCATGGGGCTGTGTGGAGATCTGCTGATACATTTGTTGTCCTGGGGCAAATCTTAGTCAAGGGTAAATTTCAAGTTAATCTGATCAGTGTTTGTTGAAATCATTTGTTTTAATTTGAGCAAAATGTTAGTCAGACAGGAGAATATATTACCTGCAGGTGCCAGCATCATCTTAAACTTGCTATATGATGTATTTAATACAACATTTACAACATCAATCATATGTTGAGCTTTATTCTTGACCTAGCAGTTGTTTAATATCAAACCTAGATCTGATTTAAAACCAAGAAACACAGTAATCTGACATTATTAGAAGATGGGACGTTTGACATCTGGAGGAAATCTACAAAGAGGACCTTCTTTCACGGTTCACTGACTTGGACTGGACATCTGCTGTGACAAGACAAACTATAAAGCTATCCATGATGAGATGCAAACTCGCACAAATGTACAAGCACTTGATTGTCCTCCCCTCCCACACACACACACATGCACTCGACTCATACCCTGCCCATGGCTAAAGTGCGGTAATCCATCCATTGCACTGCACTGCAGCCTAACACACTCAATAATGAATGAATCATAAAATCAAAACTGACAAGCAGCAATTGAAACATGGCCGTTTGTTTAAAAGATTAAAAATGCAGTAACACCCATATAACTTATGAATGAAGCCTGAAGCCTCAATTGGAGGACAACAACTCAAGGCAAGCAGAGCTAATGTGAGCCAAACCATGCCAAAAATGACTAAATAAATACTAATAACACACACATCGAGACAAATAAATGACTGAAACATTGATATTAGGAATTACCAAACCAAGTCACCAACTACATCCAGTTGTGCAGGCTTTTGAGTACCTGACCACTGTGAAGAAGAAGTGAAGATATTTCACAGACGCCGGCTGAATCTATTAAAAATGAATGACTAAACTGCGCAAATATATTTTTGTTTTCATATTAGGCGGGAATCAAGATAAGACCCACATCACGGCATGTTCCCTTGGGTGCAGCATTGGGAACAATGCAGTCCCCGAAGACCTAGTTTCTACAGTACAGACAATTATTCTGCACACACAGATTTCTGTCTCACCTTTTATTTGCCGCAAATAAAGATCCGTGTAAGGATTAGGCTTTTTATTGCAAAGGAGTTCTATGCAGGAACAATTCACAAGATATTGAAGTTACAGCCTGTTTTAGAACGCCTGCGGAGAGGAGATTCAGATAGTTTACAATGCCACCTGTAGTCTCTAAATAGCAGTGAAAGCATAATGATAAAATACAATATAAAGGCGGTGTCTTCTGAAGGCTCAGACAAGAAACAGTAACATGACGGGGTAACAGAGGCTGATCCAAGTCTTTTCAAAAGTCTGTGTAAACTAGATCCATCTGATTTTAAAGTGTGACTAAATGAGAGCTATTTATAAAGCCCGCCGCATAAAGGAGGCAGAACACAAGCCAAACCACATTTATTAATAAAATATGCTTGCCTTGTGGTTAGTCAGATCATGCAACTGGATAACCTGGATTCAACTTGTGTTGGCAGGCATCTATCACCACTGAAGAGTCCTGTACCAGCTCAAAAGACGCTCCTCGCTGGATGAGCCAGGGAAAAGAACATCTTCCCCCGCGAGTCACAAAAGATCCTTCCATGGTGTGAAACAGCTGCAGCCTCCAGGACCAACACCACTGCCTACCAGTGACACAACAAAACAGACCTGAGCTCCCCACTGCTGTAGGGGAGAGTTAGGAAGCCCAAAATATGATGCAACGTAAAGTTAGACCTCAGCTTTTGAGAACGTCTGCTTTTTTTTTTTCTTTTTAGGCTTAACGCTCCCAATAGTCAATCTAAACTTGAAAGCAGGTACCACACTGGCCACAGTCAAGCTCAGCACAATGCCTTGCCAACAGATATTTTTTTTTGAAAAATAGCAGCTGTAAATTGATTGGCCTGTCATGACAAGAAAAAGGGAATACATTACCTCAGGAGGGAAGCCATCTACATTTTCATGCCTCAAAGCTATCGAACAGAGCTCTAAGTGTACCCTTGTGAAAATAAAAGTCCCCCCCAAAGAGCAGATAACTGTTCTCTGTGGGATTGCACTGATTCGGCCCAGGCCTTGCTACAGTTGGAGTCTCTCATCCAGCACTCTCTGTATTTGCCTTCCTTTATTATTATTACTGTAATACTTAACAAAACTGTTTATATTACTGCTTTGAAATGATCACGTGTAGGGTTTGAAGCTGGCAAACGGTTCTTGACAACAAAAATAAACTATTCTCGGATCAAACCTATGAATATGTTGCTGGCTTTATATTTATTCCCCTGGCAAACACAGATCTGCTGATGATATCACACCCTGCACCTACACCCTGTCATGCATTTAGCCAACACAGAGATAAGTGACAAGGCGATGTTATCATGTGGCATTTTGTGTGATGGGATGTCTCAGAAGGCATCCCATGAAAGGTCCCCGAGATAAATATACACTCTAAAAAGGGAAGAAAAAGGAGGTGGCAGTTTTTATTTTCGGTTCAATATGTTTTTAACACAAAGCAGGGGTGTCTACAGCGCCGTGCAAACAAACAAGACATCCATGCAACTGATAATGAATACTAACATCAGCTGTAGTTTAATCAACAGAGTATTTAGTAGAAAGTTATTGTGTTAGACTGAATTACAGCGTACGGTAGTTTCTATGAATAAATAGTTATTTCATGTATATTTAATGCATCTATTGTTCATAGCCTTTGAGTGTTGCAAATTTGTCTTTTTAGACAGCTCTTTATCTCATCCCTACGCCTTCAGACTGGCTCTTTCACTGCTGTAACGTGTGAATTTGCCTTCTGGGAATCAATAATACTGTACCTTCTCTTGGTTCGACATTTTGAGAACGCACTTGTGCATTTTGTTGCTGAGAGTTAATCGAGAAGGTCAGTACCTTCTCATACCCAGTACCAGCTCAAATGGCTGAATATCTTCTACTGGTATTTTCGACTGTTGTGTGTGAATCAACCTTAGACCAGGGCCATATTGTCTCCACACCGTAAAACCCAACACACACTAAACCTTTCACCTTCTTCTGCTGATTCATCATTTTGTCTGTTGCCAAATCAACTGCAGCTTTAAAGATGACATCATCAAAAGCATTTTATCATTAAATACTCACTTGAGTGTTGTGTGACAAAGCTTAGCTTTAAGCAGTGTGGGTAGTGACTGACACATTTTCCTCTCGGGGCTTACTGAGGCTGTGTGCACTTAAACTGCAGCCCGAAAGCTGAAGAATGCCAGAGAGACCACTTGGGTGCTTTAGGGCTCACAGGATTTGTTCATGTACCAGTTTTAGACAGTAGAATCAGCGCTTGTTAGCCTGTGGATATTATTCCTGATTCCCGCTGCCTGCAGACTTTTCAGAGACTCATTTACTGCAGCTTGGTTAAGTAACACAACTTTTAATGCCAACAAATGTGAATAATTATTTTGGATTTTGATTTATTGTTTTTATTATTTGAGGTTATTTCTTATTTCTGCAGCAGTCATGATACAACATACAAACAGGTAGGTAGATTCATCTTTAGTGGCATCACATTAAGTTTCGTAAAAACTTTATTAAGACTTAATTATTTATAAGTCAGTAGCTTTATGTAGCCAAGTGTTTCTATTATGGCTGGATAAGAACATATGTTAATTTGCTGCTCTCTGCTCTTTTGTGAACTGGAAGAAAATATTAGAACACTAAATTAAAACTGGCAATTACTCCATACATTTAGAGATATGCACCTGGTGTACTGTTTACCATGGGGAAAAAACATCTGAACAGCTCAGCACTACTCATATCTCTCTGTTCAATATGTAGCTGAAGCCACCAGCTGGGTAGCTTAGCACTGCTTAGCACAAAGTCTGAATTTACCAGCACCTTTAAAGCACAAATCCCTTCTGTGTACTCTGCACAAACTCAGGTATTCAGACATTGTTTCCACTTTTCAACTGAGCCAAGACAACTGGCAGAACAGATATGAGTGTGGTAACCATTTTATCATCTTAGTCTTAATCTTAACTGTGCTTAATCTTAAATTTTGAAATGCTCCTTTAACTGTGTTTGTCATATAAAAATAATAAAATGTAGCCTAAATAGAAAACAAAAAAAAAGAAAGAAAAAAAAACCTCGGCATCTACGGGTAAAAATATTCTCTTTGGTCTTTGCAAAAACCATGTTCAAAGGTTTACACACACACAGTCACAACAAATCCTCTTGCCCCATCTGATCTCCTTTGTCTCCTGTTCCTTTGACATTAACCTTCTGCAGACACTGTGGGGATGAGTCCACATCCACATCCATATTGTCTCCCGTTGAGCCACTGTCCAAGTCGCACTAGGATCAAAGGATCAGCATGTATCAACATACAGCCTAAAACATGCTTACACATGCGCTGAGTGCCTACACCTAAAGAGAAGGAGCAATAATCTGTGACAATGAAGGCTCATATTAAAACATTCAAGAGTCTGATGACTCAACGTAATAGTTCTAATACTTTAAAAGTCCAGAGCAGTGTGCTCACACACTCGTTAAATTCTGTGTTAGTCCCTCTTCATAAATGCTTACAGTATGGAGGACGTGGTATTTGATGTAAGATGGAGGGAGGAGAGGGCTTGTGGAATTGGCACTACTTTACAGCGGAATGGGAGTTTGATTGCTCTATTTCATGAAGCCTGATAATGTCTTTTCCCATTTCTCAACATTTAATCCCTGTCTTAATGCACTCTGCCAAATTGGTTCCAATGAATACACATCAGTTTGCCCGTATGATAATGAACTGGTACAACACACTAGATTGCTACGACATGGTAATAGAGAGCGTTTCCACCTTGAAAAACTGACACTAAAAATACACATATACAGCATTTTACATTTTCTGTGGAAAGGCTTGTTTGTATTCTGCGTACAGTAGGAGTCAGGCACAGAGCCAATCTGCCCCCTGCCACTTCCCAGGCTTCGTCAAAACAGTTCTGGCCAAGCGATTTACAGGCAATATATGAAATATGGATCATACCTCGTTGAGGGAGAAAGTACCCAGGGATTTTGTGCTGTGTGTGTGTGATACATGTGACGGCTGAGTGGGTGAGAGACAGAGATGATTGCTTATGGGATGGTGTAGGAATGAGAAACCATCACAACAGTAATGTGTTCATGTTGCCCTGCGCTCATCAGAATGCTCACATGAGTATGAATGGTGCACGCATGTACACATGCTGATACAAACACAGGCACACGTCCTCCCTCATGTGCGCACACAAGTGTACAGCTTTGATATTTTGTTCAGACCGACAGAAGTGCTGCATCCATAGAACAAAACAGTCCTCATGTCTAAAGTATCTTCAAAAGGACAACCATCACTGCCGGAGGAAACGAAAAGAAAAGAAAAAAGAAACAAAAAACACTTGTATGAGCTTTTCCAGCTCTGGCAGCTCGGTGATAAATGTCTAAAATCTGAAGTTCAGGCAACCAAAACTTCTCGGTTGTGCTGGTTAAGGAAAGATCGCGGTCATGATTACAAAGAACTAATATGGACTCTGGGAAGGAAATTGGACGTGAACTATTGTCTTCTGTGTCAAAGGCTGTTGACTCAACTATTCATTTCAGTCTCATCCCAAAGAAACCACTTTAGTTACTTTTTTTTTCAAATAATTAAAGTGCTGCATTTATTTAAGGCAGCAAAAACACCAGGAAATGACAGGCAGCTGTTAGGTTTAGGCAACAGAAGCACTTCGGTGAAGATTAGGAAAAGATTGTGGTTTTAGTTAAATGTGTTTACACTCATTATTTTAAAGCCACATGAAGCTGTTTGTCAGGGTGAAGTCAAGTATTTCATCCATGAGAGGATGAAATAGCAACCACAAAGTCCACCTAACAGACTCATCACAGACACTGCGCAACAGTTAATCTCCCCCATGGCAGAGTTGTACAACTCTAGGAGGATTTCACAGCAGTAGTACATTTCTTCTTTTTGTTGCTTTTAAGGGAAGCATGCACAAGCAAAAAGGTGTTTGGTGATTGGCAGGTGCAGCGTATTGCTTGCACTTAAGCAATCATTGAGTTGTGATCAACTTATTTTGCCAGATGACATCCCTTTCATGCTGGAGATCTCGACACCAGCAGTGAAGCCCGAGTTGTTTCTGACACACAGCTGCTGATGGTTGAAATGCAGCCTAATAGCTGATTTTGTGAGTAACATGTCCTTTACCAGGAGAAGGGAATAAAGAAACCCTAATGGCTACAAAACACTCCACAAGAAAGAGTCAGAAATTCAATTCAACGCCTCCTCTAAAAAGCCATCGTGATGTTGTCCAAGAATCCACAAGCGCAGCTCCACTTGTGTGGCGACAACAACACACACCAGGCTAGTTTGAAAAACAGCATTATTGCGCGTTCAAGTGCTGCGCAGAGTGACTATTCAAAAGCAACCCCCGCGCTTCTGCTAACGCTCCAAACCTCAATTTTGCTTGTTTTTGACAAAAGCAACATGGAGCAGCTATAGAGCTCTTGAATCGCTCGCACTTGCCACTCAGCCCACGTGTTGTCACCCACAGGCCAGCTGGAGGTTGACTGGCAGCTAATTTGTCGAACAATAGACAATCACCTGCTCCCCTCTACTCCCACATACATAAACACACACACAACATTCGTAAACAAACACACATGCACACACACGCACGCGCCTCAGCTCCTATTCCTCCTCACTTCTAGGTCCTTCCCCGCCTAAAATCGCTTGCAAACCTGACAGGGATGTTGAGGCTCAGCTGCCGAGCTGTCTCTGTGCCCTGTCGGTGTGTATGCACGTGCTGGCATGAGTGCTTTTGCATCAAAACACACTCAATCGGGCCCATATAACAGATGGTAGCGTACAGCAGGTAAGCGCAGCTCTCCGCCAGGTGTGTGCCTCCACAACACTGCTGTCACTGCAAAATTGTCAGCGCCCTGCAAGTACACATGATGTGTAGAGATGTTTTGGGTCACGTCCTAAGGGGAGGTGAAGAGGATGACATAATGCACAGAGGACTGCTGCACCTTTTCTTTGGCTCAGATAAACCAGTGGTTAACAGCGCAGCGGTGTAATAGCTTTCGGCCATCTTACGTTCGCCTGTTCTAAAACACAGCAGACCCATAATAACCTTGAATTATAATGGATTCCAATAATGATATCATGCTTCACCAGCCGGGTGTAAATTAAACGGAAGACATTTTTAATTACCCCAGGGTAGCTGAATATTGGCCATCCTGCCCTGGTGAGGCTCTGTGCTAATACTGCGGTGGGGTGATAAAATTCAACCACAGGCCCCTTTGACCACAATCCAAGCTGGCTTCTATCTTCCCCTTCGCTTAGGCTACCTGTGCTCGTCCAATTAGAGTTGGCTGAGGCGAGTACAAAGCATGCTGGGAAACACTGACATTTCACACTGGGCACTCTCTCATGAATATGGAGGAGTGTAATTATGGCTGAAAAGCAGCCTCTGCTTTCCCCACGTGTAGATGAACCGATTTTAGGTCACTTTCAGGAGAGGTGAATGATATGAGGGTAGACAGGAGGCAGACTGGCAGCAACTTATAATTGTAACAAATGAATACATGTTGGCCTCATGCAAATAAGCATTATCTTGCATGTGTGTGCATGGTCTTTTTCATGTCACCAACACATTTTAAACAGGACCATTTGTCATAGGCAAAATAAAAAACAAACCTAAAAAATACAAAACATTAATTTCTAATTCTTTCACACATTTCGGAAAATTAAAAACTAAAAAAGCCCAGTTGCCTCCAATGTTGGAGGCCAATGCACTTGAGAACTACATTGGCCTACATTTATACAGACAGACTGCGCTGCAGGAAATGTGAGCTGATCAGAAATCAGTGATGGTATTGCTATTCAAATATGATCAAATAAACATAAAACGGGGGGTTTGTAATAAGGACCTGGCTCTATTTTAAGTCTTATAGTATCAGAAATAAGAGTTAAATAAATAAGCAAAAGAACGCATGATTATGCAAGAATGAATCTTTGGCTTGTATTACTATTAAATATGACCGAAACAGTCTGACCTACTTCTCCCACCATAGTGTTCACCTGATAAATGTTGACATTTATCATCATGTTTTACATGTGAAATATCAAGAGAAGGGCGTCCTTTTCTCAGTCTTAACCTTTAAGCCATGCAGCAAGTGAGCTTCCCAGAGGCCAGGTGACTGCGCATGAGATACAAGCTGATAAAACCATATTCACCTGCCTTTGTTGATAGGCAGACTAACAAGATAGGAGCATGCATACACACAGACACACAAACCACACACATTTTGCACACCTCAGGCAGGATGATCTAAGGTAGAGAAAGAGTACTAATGAAGTTCAAAACACTCGTTTCTCCCTTGCAGGAGGTACAGTTTGCACAATGATCAGATGATTAAAAACAACTCTAATTATCAGGTCAGGTTCTTCCCATATGCTGTTATTCATAAAACATATGTTTCTGCTGCTTTCATTCTTCTCTGATCGCCATTGATACTTTAGAAAAACAGATTCCACATCATCATTAACTGTGTTAAACGCCAGATAAAAGATATTCTGAGGAGTGTGAAAAAATAAGGAGCATATCGTATTAAACAGCTGAAATGATTGCCTTTGTTTACTACTGCAGTAAATTTGAACTCACACAAGAGGGTGAAAAAATCACAACTTCAAAGTAAGGCTGAAGAGTTAAAAAGAAATATTACTGAAAACAACAAACCATAAATGAAGTGCTGTGATACTACAGAGATGTCTCAGCTCTACAAATCATATTCTTCTGACTAACGGAACATGCTTGTTCGGTAAATTACCATTCCCATTAGAATAGATAGAATGACTCATATCTGTCTAAATAGTTACAATATTTATTATTTCTTTTTGCATACCCTGCTTCAAATTCACTCTTCCTGTCATTTCCCATAAACTCCCACAGTTCTTAATTTCACACCACACACAATTTGACATTTTTGGATTTTATTGATGCGTTTGTATCCCACACTTGTATTCATGAATCCCAATGTCTTGGCTAAACCGATTTTCAGGTTTTAATGTTTTTTGGGGACACGACGAGTTTAGAGTGATGGAGAGGTTAAACTAAGTCCATACCTCACAAGAGACGGCTACAAATTGACCATGGATATCTTTTGGGAGCAAAGACAAAAGCACATGACTGTCAAACAGTTTTGCTCAGAGAGGAATCAATCAGGCAACGCCAAATTTGTGACTCTGAGTGGCTGGGAGAGAGACAAAAGCTATGACAAAGAGGCACTGACACAGAAATCTTGTCTAACTAATTCTTGACCTTAGGTATGCAGGATACATGGAGGGAAGTGGAGAAAAAAGCGAGCGGCGTCAATATTTCAGCTGTACCTAATGGAGGAACTGAGCATAGCTAAAATAACTCGGGACTCTGTGTCTTTTTTTGCCAGCTCTAGCTAGGCTAAGTGCAATCCCTGATGGGCCTTGGCGAAGGCAATCAAGCCTGAGCAGGAACATCTGCCTGAATGTCTCTGAACATTGTGCATGCTGACAACAGCTTTAGGCTTTTAAAAAGACACTGACTTCCATATACTTGCATGTTACTGTGTCTCACGCCTAGGTTATGCTGTGTCCTGCCATTCTTTTCGCCTTTCAGAGGAGAAAGGGAAGCTGCCTGCCTTTATGTAAATGCAAATCCATGTCGGAAAAAAGAAAAAAAAAAAACCTGTGAGGGGAACAAGTCATTCTCTGTGCTGTGTCTGAGAAGTGGAAAGTTTGAAATGTTTCATTCTAAACGGGGACATCTCCTGATTTTTACATTTGCAGCAGCTCGTGTGAATTATGGCTCCTCACCAGCGAATTAGCACAGCATGTATTTATCAAAGGCTGAGTATTTACTGAAATGTGACATGTGTGTGTAAAAATTAATGAATTATTAAAAAATGAAAGTAAATGAATGACATAGCACATGTTTAAAGAAAAATAGTCCCATGGATTGCTTTTATTAACCTAAATTCTGAGTTATCTTTGAAAGAAGTGCTACTTTTTTTTTCATTTTTTTTTTCATGCTGAGCTGGATGAATATTCAAAGAATATTTATCTTGGAAACTGTATCACTTGATCTCATCTCATCTAATACTACCTTCATGCTTCCTTGGAGAGCTAACCGGATTCCACTGTATGTTCAGACTTCATATTCACTGGTTTCCTAATCTCCAATAATCCCCGATGGAATAGCACCCTTGTGCTAAAATAAGAGGGTTTATTTGGATTTCACACCAATTGTGACAGTTCCCCCAGTTTTATTTGCGTTCTTTTTACCACTTTCCAGCACTGGTTTGCAACTACCTCTGAAAATGGAAACCCTGGCACCCACCTGTGAAAACGTCACTGATTGTGACCAACTGTGCTCTGTTACTCTCTCACGGGGAAGACTGTTTTAAGACAGAAACCAAAAGAACAAAAAGGTGCAACAAAACCCGTGTGTGAACCTCCACATGTTTGATACAAAATCAGCTGTTTTATTCATACCTGCTAAGCCTGTGGGCACAAAAGCAAGGAGAAAAGAAACAGAGCTGATTACTGACACAACCAGAGTGAGGTAGACAAAGAAAAATACACTGAAGGATGGAGTTGAAGAAATTACAGATGGTTCCACTAATCAGGGATTTTCAGTCAAGGTACCATCTATTTTACCCCCCACACCAAACCCCATTTACTTCTGTACGAAAGAGCAATGAGATGAGCGCCGGTTTCCTACTTAATTATCTCTCTAATGAAGGAAGAGAATGGCATTTAATTACTTGGCCTCAGATTTAGACTCATGGCATGCGAGAGGTAAATGGATTTAATGTTGCGAGGATAAATGGAGCTACGGCAGTGATATGCAGATGTTTGCACATGTGCAGCAGGCGTAACAAACTACCACATGGCACTTGATATGCTGTTAAAGCCTCCCGTCTAAATCTGCTCCGTACTATAAGAGCCCTAAGGAGTAATCACATGGCATTTAAAGTCCATGCACAAAATGTTGTCTGTGTGCGTCTGTATGTGTGTGAGTGTTATTGAGTGATTATCTTATTTGAAAGTCTTGTAAAAAATAACATAAAAGCAGAGGAGAATTGAGGCTGTTGCCCAGAAATATATGCCCGGAACATTTCAGGGCGCCAACTTTCAGCAACAGCTGCCAGTTAAGATTTGCAGAGGGGGCTGGATGGGGAGGGGTAATGGCACAAATGCTTCACTCAGATGTTACACACTCCCCTGTGAATCATGCTTCAGTCACCGACATGATAACAACTACAATGGGTGTTTCTGTTGGATTGAGAATAAACTGTTTCCTTTCAGGTAAAAAAAAAAACAAATCAATATCAATATCAATCAAACAAACTTTGATTTCTACAGCACTTTTCACACAGGTTAGTGCAGTTGAACGTGTTTCACCGATGATTGATAACCTAAAAAGAAAAGGACAAATCACATGAGAAAACTGACATGCTCAAGCATCACCAGGTTCAGTGTCCATCAATTGTCAGCTGTCTATTCAGGGAGACAAATGAGTCTTTTTTCCTCCAGTCTTATTGAGTCTTGAGAAAACCGAGTCAAAACAACTGTCATCTTCCAGAAGAGTAAACTTTTCCGCTTCTGAAGATGTTTATTGTGAAGGCTATATTTCCTGTCAGCACTTCTCTCATCAGATGCTGCCTGAGGAGGGCTAGCTTTGGTTGTGCTGTTTGTTTGTCTAGAAATCCACACTATTGAGGAGAAGAGGCAGTGAGTGGAGCAGCTGGATTATCAGGTACAGTTTAATGTGACTGTAACAGGTCTGCAACAAGTGCTTCAAGATGACTGACAGATAAATGCAATGTCAGGGTACATCAATCAATCAATCAATCAATTAATCAATCAATCAACCTGACAATTAAATTTATGTGGGTAACCTAAACCAAACAGAAATTTATCTTAACACTTATATTCAACAGTCCACACAGTTTCTGTACCATCTGTGTGCAGTGATCCCACGCAGGATATCACCATAAGAATTTCATCTATTGCCAAATTCATACAAACACACAGCCAGGTGCTCTTACAGTATATAATGTGAAGAAAACTAAAGGCATCTTTACACCAAGGGGGAATATGAAAAAGTGGGACACCTGACATGCCCAATGAAGTCCATCAGTTACCTTAATTACATTATCTCAAAACAGATGAGACCTAAACATTTATTGTGTGTACAGTAAATGTTTAAGTTTTAAGTTTTTAAGTTTTATTCAAAAAGCTCCTAATTCAATGGGCAGTAATCCTATAGCTCCAGTTATGAGGCTACATCACCACACCACATTTTGTCATTGATACCATCACCATATTCACACTGATATCTATAAAATTCATCTAGCCAGAACATTTCAGATGCTTCTAATAACATCTTTAATTTAATTTGAGATTTAAGTTTGTTGAAACTTGGCAATCTAATCAAAGTGACTTGACATATAGTCATTTCACCTCAAATGCTCTTTGTCCTATATTTGCAAAAGACCACCATTGTAGACGTCTGCTGACGGCATTAATCCACAGTAATCTGTCTTCAAAGTGGGGCTGCAAAACTGTGGGGAACAGAGCTCTGTCAACAGGAGTTAGCTGGCTCATCAAGGCTCCCTGCTCCTCTATTTAAATCTTGTTGCACTGTTCCCTCTCGCAGATGAAGTGATGAGGTTGAGCTTTTTGTGCTTCAGCTCTCATTTCCTCTGGATTGTAATTGGCTGTTTCTAATCTGTCTGACTGGCTGCAGCACACTAAACCAAACACATGTGAAACATGCTCAGTGCTCTCAGATTTTTTGGACCCCACTGTATGTGCAGGCACACAGAGTTTATGACTGTAGATACAGTAAGCCAAGTCATGCATTTGCTTATTCATACCCAAGCACACATGCAGCATCTTCAACAGCAAAGGGGGAGTGCGCATCAGCAGAAAGAGAGAGACCAACAGCTCCCCAGCAGCCCACGCTATACCTTCAAGCAGCTGTAGCATCAGGCTACTGAAGTGTAATCAAAAGCCTGGGTCCGCCTCAAGGTCAATTCATCAGTGAAGTTATCACGCCTGAATTATACATGACAGCTTCTGTAAACCATAAATGTTGAATATCCAGTTTGGGCACGAGAAATGACGTACAGAAAAGATGGGACGCAGGAAAGAAAGAGGAAGGAGAGAGAGAAATGAGTGAGTAACCCGCCACTTACAATAAAACATCAGCAGGATGAAAGGGTCTGTGTGCCACAGCAGATGGATTTGAGACAAACATAAGTAAAAGCTACAGTTCACGCTCAAACGCACTTCAGGATACACATCCACAGATAGAATACAAATACACAGTAAACATAAATTATGTAGAGAAAAACAAACATCAACAACCAGCATGTATACAATGAGATCAGAGTGATATGTTTTACTCCTACACTCTCACGGCTGTACAACATACAATTTGTATTTTCACGCAGCTCCACAAGACAGGGAAAATAAGGTGATAGGAGGTGATCTTATTCACATCTGCTACTCAAGATGGAGCCTTCAGCTGTTAAGTTCCAATGTCAGACTCTCGCTGTGAACCCAAACGAGCAAATCAATAGCGTATCGAGTGAGGTCAGCCTCCTTGAACCCTCGTTCTCTGCTTCGCTCGCTCACTCGTTGCATCTCTCTCTCAGCGTCTCTGCCTCTCCCTCGCTCTCGTGTGCCTTTAATCTTGGACTAAAAATCTAAGGGGCCGATGGTTAGTGAAGCAGCGACTGCACCAGAAGTGTGTCGGAGCCCATAGACGCACACACTTCCTACTGTGCAGTGATATAGCAAAAATGCTAGATTTCATATTAATTATAGAGCATATCAATGGCTGCCAAGCACAGCTCGGATGGAACTCATATGATTGTTTTAATCACTTATAACTTATAATAAAATTAAATGTACTCACAGCGAGAGACCTCATGCCTGAGATTTATGCACCCAGAATTAAGCCAATAATGTACAGAAGGTGTATGAGAGGATATATCAAATACTCACTCGAGTAGTCTAAAGTTCAAGAGGAGCTTTATGGTGCGTCTGCTGGCGAAGACTGATGTTTCTGAAACTAATTCGGAGGCTAAGACTTTAAGAAAAATGTACTGATGGTACTTAAGAGAAAAATCTATTTAATTCTGACCTAACTCAGGTTCACTGCTCTCATTATTTCACACCTGTGGGCCCTAACTCATAATACTGGACCGCTCTGACGAAAATTTAAACAAAAATGCGTCGGCGTAGAGGTTGCCACCCCGGGGAGCTGATCGACTATCGATTTTCACTTGGGGGAGGGGCGGGGCGGCGCAGAGCAGAGTGATGGCGGCGGGGACAGTGGGTGACAGCAAGCGAGACTCAAATTAAAGATTTCCCGTCCATGAAATGAAAGAAGGCCACCAGGGCCAATAAAGTGGCTTCTGTTGAGTGGACACGCACACACACATACATACACACACACACACACACACACACAGGCTCACAAAACACACTCCACATTGCATACTCAGAAAAACCCTTCACAAACACTCGAGCCTCCGTCAGCACAAAGCCCTGCGTCTGCACACAGTGTATATATCCTTGTGCAGCTGACAGGAGGAGTTATTGCACTGTGCATGGGGGAGGGTATCATACTGACAGTGATGACATTATCCCTGCCCCTCTTTTGTTAGGAAACCACAGCGTCTTGTCTCATAAATAAACCCAAGCCTCCATTAAGACCAATGACTGTATCCATCCTCCTCTGTCTCTCATTATAAGGCCATCTGCATCCATCGACACATGCATCCCTCCTGGCAAGGCCACGCAGGGACCATCAGAAACAGGAGAGCCGACAACGCTTCACTGCCAGGGCCCGCCAATATAGCCTGTCTCGCCTTGATGAGGTCATAAAGATAGCAATAGCATGTACACAAAGCATGACGCGCAGGCTGATGGAGGCAGATAAACACCTCTGGCATTCTAGGTAATATTGCTCCGGATAGCAGCAAGTTTCAAGCAAGGAGCAGACACACCTCAATTTCTGTTTACTCTCTTTAGCCAGCTTTTCTGCCCAGCCTCTCCGGTCCAACTGTAAACCAGTGTCTCCTCAGCTGGAAAATGGCCTCTGTTCCACCCACAAACCCACACATCTCTGAGAATAAAACCGGCCCTCCTGCCCAGCTCCCCGCCTGTCAGCTCGCTACTCGTCTTTCTGTGCAAGCCAGTCCTCAATCATTGATGAGACCAGGTCCTCCAGTACGAATGAAAGGACCGGGCAAGGGAGTGAAATCACCATTAGACTGCAGAAGGAGCATTAGTGAGAACCACATATTAAAAATCCCCCCCCCCCCC